>PVIC010038312.1:0-17667 GCA_004025085.1 Thryonomys swinderianus | reverse complement strand
ACATTTAAAATCTGTGAGAGGTCAGCACATTTGTATTCCCTTGTGTGACTGTTATTGCCAGATGATTTTAGACTTACGTTCATCTAACAGAGGATGGGATGTTTGCTGCTGGGTTGCTTACCATGACTCTTCCATTTTCCAGTCATTTATTCATACTTACACATTTCCTTATTCTAAGACCGAGATATTATACAAATGGTTCATGTGTGGGATATTCCCTGAGTTCTTGCATTGTTGGGATTATCTACATATGGTCAATGAAAAACCATTACGTTATGAAAATCTCAGCTATATATCAATGTAAAAAAAACCTTCATAGGGCTGGAGGGTTAGCTCAGTGGTTCCGGCGCCTGCCTTGCAAGTGCAAGGACCTGAGTTCGATCCCCGGTAACCACATATAATGCTGGGCGTGGTGGCTCACGCCTGTAATCCCAGCACTCGGGAGGCAGAGACGGAGGATTGCTGAGTTCGCGGCGGCTTGCCTGGGCACCATAGTGAGCTCAGGGCCAGCCTGAACTACAAAGCGAGACCCTGTCTCCAAAAAGCAAAAAAACCTTCATAGACACAGGAAACACAGCTTTATTTTACCTGTAGTGCAGACCACTTACCGCACCCATTTAAATTGCTTGGATTTAATCTCTGTTCTTTCTTCTTTTGTTACCAAAGAAAAGTGAACAAATACAGCCTGCACTTTGGCTGTGATTTTCTCCATGAAAGAAAGACAACGGGAGACGCTATTTTCCCAGAGCTCCTTCTAGCTTCGTTCCTTCCACATCAGTCAGGTTCTGGTGTGAAGTGACACCCGCTCTTGCCCTTCTAAGTGACTTGGTTTTATGACTGATTTAAACGGTCTTTCACTACTTTGGAAGTTCCACAGTGCACGCACGTTGTCTCCCCTTGTCGCGTTCCCTTTGCACAGGCTTCCCCTGGCTGCCCTCCCACCCGGCTCCCTTCTTGGGGCTCTAGGGAGCAGCTTCCAGCACCGAGGACGGGCGGGCTCGCCCCGGCACAGGGTTTGTTCTCAGCAGTCGCCCTGTGGGAGGGCCAGCACCGGGAGCGCCACGCATCCTCTGTTCTTCCTTCACCTCACATCTACTACATTCTATCTCCATGTGTCGTCTTTCTTTTATCTGTATCGTCTTTCTTTTTTTTCTCATTTCTTTTTTCTATCTTTTTCTCTATAGTCTTTCTGCTCTATCTTCTCTATCTTGTCATCTAGTTTCTCCTAGAACATTTCCATTTTTAGCACAGCACTGCTTACCTTACCATTTTTTCACTTGCCTTCTTCATATACTAAATTTTAACTCCTCAAAAAGACTAACCATTTTAAAACCAGTTGACAGTATATTTAACATGGTGTTGTTGTTTACTGAATTCATGTTACTGATTTCTTCTAAACATTGTTTATGTAGCTGAGCTTGAGGGTACAATCTAATCCTGGTGATGGAGGAGACTGAGGCAGGAGAATTTCAAGTTTGAGCCCAATTAGGACATTGTGACTTAGTGACACACTGTCTCAAAGCAAAATATTTTTTAAAAGACTAGGAATTTTCTTCAATGTGAAAACTCTGGATTCAGTCTCTGTAATGGAAAAAAAAATATATGTAGGTAAAATGCAAAATGGGCATAACAGGCCAATAAGAACCACAACAATATTAATACAGTTAAAATAATAATCTTATAAAAATAAGAAGGCAAAATATATTCACAGGTGAGGAGTGGGACTGAACAATAAAAAAGAACAAAATGTAAAAATTACAAACTTACATATATAATGTATTATTAAATTGAATGTGCTGAACTTGAAAGAGAAATTCAAAACTTGACAGTATTCTTTTGGTAATATTAACTTCCATGTGGTAACAATCTGGTAAAGCTATAGAAGATTAAAGAAAGTTTTCATCAGTCCTAAAAAAACATATAAACCTATAATCAATCATTATAATATATACATTTTTTCAAGCTCAACATTATGTACTGACACAAAATAACACAAATAAGGGAATCGATACACAATAGGTCTTATTTTCTTTTCACAATAGAAATAAAATTAGAAACCTATGAAAAGCTTCCTCAAATATTTAGAATCTCAAAGACACTCTAAACAGGGAGAAAATATGAATCTGTCTTTTATTCATTTTAATATGTCTAACAATGTTCTTTTCTATTATACATGCATATTATAATGACTGTTCATAGTACTACCTTGTCGGAAGACTTATGAATGTTTGCACACACCCTGTAGAGAAGTAAAAAGTGGTGTTTCAATCTGACAACCATATCAAGAGCTCTGATCTCACTGGGAAAAGTCATTCAGCGAGAGCAGCTTCTCAGAAGAAAGTGGGCATGGGTATCAGTGACAGCTGGGCCACACCCAGAGCTCTTGCTCCCTGGGCACTTTGGCGGAGCTCAAGACTTTGCATCTCTAACACATCTTCAGAGGATGCCAGCGATGCTCCTGTGGTGAGCACAGGTTGAGAACCACAGGGGTAAAGTGGTAAGTTAGAAATCATAAATTACACTCTAAGTTTTTCTCAAGAAATCATGAATTACAAACTTTCCTTAAGATATGAAGGACAAAATGCATTCCACCATGTAGGATCGATACTATGAATAGAAATTATCCAGAGGGAAAAAGGTAGGGGTAAGTAATGAGGGGAAAGAAAAAGTATGATGTTCAAAAAAGAAACAAAGAATATGTATATAGTTGGTGGGGGTTGTAGGGAGGGCAGGGGAATGGGAAAAAATGAAAATTAAGTCATCGTGGTACAAATTCTCGATGCTGACTGTGATTCTGATGTGTATATAAAATGTAAGAATAAAAAATTCAATTTATAAAAAAAGAAATGAAGGACATTTGGAGCAGTTATTATATCAAGACTTTTTTTTTTTTGAGATAGTGTTTGCTTTGTAGTTCAGACTGGCCCTGAGCTCACTATGTAGCCCAGGCAGCCCTCAAACTCAGCAGCCCTCCTGCCTCTGCTTCCTGAGTGCTGGGATTTTGTTGTATGTGGATCAAACCAAGGGCCTTATACTTGCTAGGCAGGTGCTGGAACCACTGAGCTAAATCTCTGGCCCAAGAAAATTATTTTTTTTTTTAAACAGGAGTTTAGAGCCTTTTATAGCTAAATTAAAGAGAGTAGGAATACAGCATTCAGTCCAAAGAAGGAAATAATCTATTCAGGAAAATCCTGGAAAAGAATAGAGAAGAATCAGAAATAAAGTGTGTGTGTGTGTGTGTGTGTGTGTGTGTGTGTGTGTTGGTAATTTAATAAGTATTTTAGGAATTTACTATTTCCCTAACAAAGTGCAGTGTGGAAGCATCAAAGGCCACCCTGTCTCGCTCGCCCTGCTTGGACCCACCAGGAAGTGATAGCGGCATCAACACTCATCTTGGGGAAGCGCTGGGAAACTGTCCTCTGTGGACAGTGAGAGATCCGCATGCTGGAGCCGAGGCGGCTGTGTGGGCGGTGTGTGGACTGAGCAGCTGCGGAGCGAGGAATGGAAGGGCTGCTGGGGTTCCATGGAGCCCGGCTGTGGTTAGTGCGGTTTCTTGGGACCCAGTGGTGGCTGACATTCCCCAGCGAAGTTCTCAGTGAGCTTCCCACAGCTGCCAGTTCTGCTCAGAAACTGCCAACTGAAAGCTGGTAATGCTGCTTGATGCTTTTATGAGGTCAGTGGAGAGTATGTGATATTTCTCATTAACTTCAGGATCCAAAATGGAACCACCGTCCAGTTGTAGAGCAGCCAGCTCAGGCAGCACTGGGAATCTCCTTGCGGAATGTTTAGCAGCTACAGGATTCTGTCCACTGATGGCAACATCCGAAGATAAAGTAAGGAACCTATAAAGGATTTTCTTTTGCCAATTGCACAAAGTACCCCTGATTCCTAACACCTAGGAAGAGGTGGAGTATTTTCTGAATGAAGAGAAATGGCTACAGCTGTAGTGGAAATGGCTCTGGTTTCTAACTGAATATTACAAGTATCCCAAAGGCGAACGAAACCCTAGGAACAAGCACAAATAAAGCCAGCACAAGGTCCTGCACGCATGAGCTACTAAATATGACAAGTCCAAGCATTCCCGTCAACACCTATCCTGGGACAACCATCTGTATGATACGATTCTGAAGATCAAGCGTTTCTTCCTCTACCAGAAAATATTGTCTTTTTAAAGAAACTTTCTCAGTAGCATGTATTGCAAATGCTCACGTTGCCCTTTCTCACATGCTTGGGAAAGTCACCCAAAGTACAGAGCCAAGGGCAGCAGTCCAGCTACCTATTTGACACGCGGGATTGTCTGGCCTCCTCGTCCTCCGCTGTGGCCTCGCCATTGCCAGCCAGGCAGAAAGGACAGCGCCTCTCCCCTCCGCCCCTGCACTAGCAAGGTCAACTTCCTGCCCTCCAGCTACTGAGGAGTCGGGTTGTAAACATCCTCATCTATACAGAGCCTGCGTTCCAAAAATACAATTTCCTTCTCTGGATCCACTTCATCTGCTTTCTTCAATCTCCAGGGTGATCACCAAAGATGGAAGTGCTGATTTAGCTTCGGTAATGGGGAAGTACGCGCTGAATTTATCCCAACTCTAACTCGGATCGTCCGCAAAATACCCAGCACACGCATTCGCGCTCCCACTTCAGTTAACGATAAGCCACGCACTTGGCCTCTTTTCTGGGAAAGGGACTAAAATCTTGAGGGAGACAGAAAACTGCATTTATTAGGTGATGCAGGACAATCAAATTTTGGGGAGTGTCTCGGCTTTCAGAGTCAAAGTGGAATTCTTTGGGGGAACTATGATTGTATAGCCATCTGCACTGACAAAAGGGGAAATATAATCCAAAGTAACACATCCTGTAGAAGGAAACGAGTTATAATTGTATGTATCACTCATGTTTAATTTCAGCAACTTCTATTCCAAAATAAAGCAAAGCATTTTATGTATAATGAACAAGAAATTTAATACTGCATGGGTGACTAATTTTGTTACTTAAGAAAAAATAAGAAAGGAATGAGATGCTCTCTACTTGATTAGGGTTTCTAGCATAAAGATGAAACATATGTTTGACAATGATGGAAAGTCCTAGTTCATTATTTTTGATTGGCCCCTCCTTTAGCTACAGTTCTTAGAATTTCATTACTCTGGGAATTGTTAACTTGGATAGTTGCAGAAGTTTTGCTTAGTGAAGCCAGTTCTGACAAGTACAAATAAAACACAGCTGAATCAACTATGGAGATCATTCTAAACCTACAATCTCTCCCTTCCTCTGTTGCTGCCTATACCTGTGTCTCTGTCTCTTCCTGTGTCTCTGTCATATTGTGTCACTGTCATATTGTGTGTCTCTGTCTTTTTCTCTCTTTCTTGCCTTTTAAATTCTCTCTGGGAAGACAAAAAATGAATAGTATAAAAATAAGGGAGCTCACTAATACACTTTGAGAACTCTAGGCAGGCAGGTAATTTCTGGCCTCTTCCCATAAGAAATTCTGTGCTACCATTATCATAACCAGAAAGGCTTTCATTAAGATGCAATATCCATTGGTGCATGAAATGAGTTATAAGTCACTCACACCTTAACACAAACTAGTTTAATCACCCATATTTCTTTATCTCCTTACCAAAGAAATCAGTGTTTGGAACAGAGGAAAATGGGAAGAGAATTTTTAATCCCTACACATTGTTGGAAATGAGAAGCTTGGATTGTCTGTGAAAGTAGAGGAATTTAGGAAACTATGGGCATCTGGGCATCCTCTACTCTTATTCTGTCTTGGAATGGGACATACAATATTAGAAAAAAGGAACTACCAGAGCACATTATTGCCACAAACATAGATTTTGCCAACCTAAAAATGAACTTCCTCCAGTGGCCTTTATTTGTTGATATGGAAACATTCCCTGACAAATTTTTTTTTAAAGAGCAGTAGAAAGAAACATCTGTCTAGTCCCCTGCTTTGGTGAAAGTGTTGTCTTTGTTGTTTAGTCCAGTGGGATCACTCTGACAGGAGGGTGATCACATGAGTCAACAAACCAACTCTTGGTCAAGGGAGGAAGCTTCTCTTTATTGCACATAGGGTTTTGGCTTTTATAGAAGATGGGAGGAAAAAATGGGGCATGTCATGAGGGGGTAAGTGGGCTCATGGTGGCATGGTTTAAAGTGACTGGATTAGCTGTGTGATGGGGCTGTTGATGATTGGAGGCTATCTTTGTGTATGTTGTTATGAGGATATCTGTGCTGGGCAACATTTACCCCTTTATCTATATCTATATCATCTACATCTATATCTATATGGGAGGTGAGAGGCTGTGCCTGTCTTAAGTTGTCCCCAGTGTTGAGGATCTTACCCATCATTGGCTAGCCAGCCTGTCATAGAGGTTAGTGGTGAATGGTGCTCGGCCTGTTTTAAGTTGTCCTTAGCACTAAGGATCTTACCTGTCTTTGGCTCACCAGCCATCTCATGCATCATCTCTTGACTGTCTATTTTAGGTTGTCCCCAGCACTGAGGATCTTACTTGCCTTTGGCTAGCAGCCCATTAGATATCCAAGCCAGACTCAAACTTCTTGTGAGTTATTTTGCTTCCTAGTAGCATTTAGTGCTTCAGCCAATAGTATATTTTTGTGACTTTGATGATATCTCTGTTTGGCCCTCCTTATATGTTATACAAGCAGGATTGTTAAAATGGTGCCAAGATTTCCATGTAAGGGGAGGTTAACATCGGACCTCGGAAGGAGGTGGACAATTTGTTCCAATCTTGGGTAACTCCTTCTCACACTGTTTGCCAAACATTATCTACAGCAAGGAGGTATGGAAGCAGTGGCTGCTGCCGAGACTGCAGCCACAAGGGAGATAATAATTACAGTGATGTCAAAATCCCGAGGTCCTGGTGAGACTCTTGGGGCCTTTGGGCCTGGGTGCTGGCCTGTTGTGGTCTGTTGGCTGGATCGTGAGGATGTTGTTAACAACAAGGATGGGCAGCAGGAGGAGTCGTGGAGTCATCTAAGAAGGTAGCAGGAGGAACTTTGTCAGCGTTTGGTGGTGGTCAGATGGAGTATACAGTTGAATGTTGTCAAGGGTATCCAGAGGGGCTGGGATTCTTCCTGTGGAAAGATATAAGCATATCCTTGTCCTAACATAAGGCGAGGTACTGGGTCTCTCCATTGATGGGTTAGGGGACCCTTCCATTGTACCAAAGGCAGAGGGGTTAGGGGGGGAAACAGGCTCCAATGGCAAAGGGCCTCATTTGGCCATTTTTATCAAAAGTGAGGAAGTTGAGAGTAAAACAGGCCAAAGCAAGTTTGTCATATGGGGTAGTGGACCATGGTGAAGGGGGCTGTATTTTGAGGAAGGTTTTTAAAGTATGATTGATACCTTCTACAATCACTTGTCCCTGAAGGTTATAGGGGATGACTGTTGAATGTTTTATTTTGAAGTCAGCAAGGAAATGAGCTAACATTTTGGAAGTGTAGGCTGGGCCATTCTTGGTTTTAATCTTGTGAGGGATTCTCATTTGGCAAAAGCAACAAAAAAGGTTGGAGATAATTTGTTTGGTCTTTTCAGCACTGAGTGGGGAGGTGCAGATGAAACCCAAACAGGTATCAATGGTAACATGAATATATTTAAGTTTTTTAAAGGAGGGGTCATGAGTGATGTCCACCTGCCAGAAGGAATTGGACTTTAACCCTCTGGGGTTTATACCCTGGGCTGTAAGGAGCCCCAGAGGTAGGACCAGGCCACACAAGGAGCAAGCTCGGACTAGCTGTTTACATTGTAATGGGGACAAAGAGGGGGAACATCTACGAGAGGCTGGAGGTGGGCTGATGGAAGAGACCATGGCTGTGGATGGCTTACCTGGGAGTACTGTGATGGGATCTGGTCGGGCTTGGAGAACAGAGACCAAGGGGCCCTTGATGGAGACTAAGCTGTCAATGATTTGATTGCCCTGTGTCAGTGGTCCAGATAGCCACAAATGAGCTCTTAAATGTATATATAGGGGCTCTGTGCATTGTTCTAAAAGTTTTTGAGCCTGAAGAAGCAAAAAATTGTAGAGCCAGGGGGCTTTGAGGGCCATGATCAGTGACTGCTGCCCGAAGGTCTTTCCATATCTTAGGGTTAGATAGTGGCCCATATACTTGACCTCCCAACTGGATGTAGACAGGGAAGACCTCGCACGGTGAGTGGAGAGGAAAAGGTTGTTAATAGGGTGGTACAGGGCCGACTTCGCTTGGGGATTGCAACAGGTGCAAAGGTTGGGGGGGAGGCTCATTGTCAGAGTCATCTTTCAGGATGGTGCAGGAAGAGGGAAAGGGAGGGTATAGTTCAGGAGGTCTGGGCAGGATAGTACCTGTGGGTGGAGCATGGGGAGAGAAAGCCTGAAGTGATAGTGAGGGGTGGGGTGGCTGAGGAGGCTTGGCACCATTTTGACATGATTCAGCACCAAACAGGAAGTTACCCATGGTATGAGAGGGCCCTAATGCGAACAGACAAGAAGAGTACAGAGAATGAAGGAGAGGAGAGAAAAGATGATGATAGCACTGAGATATGTAGGGAAGTCACAGATTGGGGGGGGTGAAAGACAAGAGAAACAGAGGAAAAGAAGAAAAACAGTGGCAGGGGAGGGTTCTAGGAGGGGTCCACAAAACACAGGAGCCAGGGGGCCAGTCACCAGCTGGGGGGTGGGTCTGAGCCTGGGAGTCCTGAAGGTTCCGAAAAGGAAAGGTGGACCAGATGGGCAGGGGTCCAGTGGCACTGAAAGAAGTGGTCTGCAATGGGTGGAGAACTCACCCAAGAGGAGGGAGGATTACCTGCAGCAGTGCCCCATGGCTGGACACCAGTTGTTGTCTTTATTGTTTAGTCCAGTGGGGTCGCGCTACAGGAGGGTGAGTGGGGATGCAAGACTCAACAAACAAACTCTTGGTAGAGGGAGGAAGCATGTAGGGTTTTGGCTTTTATAGAGGTTTTGGCTTTTATAGAGGATGAGCATGTTGTGAGGAGATAGGTGGGCTCATGGTGGCATGGCTTGAAGTGATTGGGTTAGCTGTGGGAAGGGGCTGTTTATGATTGGAGGCTATCTTTGTGTGTGTTATTACAAAGATATTGGTGCTAGGCAACATTTTTTAAATAATAATTTTTCAAAGATACATTAGTCAAGACAAATGCCAAGGCTACTACGTAACCATTGGCTGGACAGTGTATCGAGGGCCACATGGGCTAGCTACCAGAGAAGTCTACTTGGAGAAGCAGATGGGAAGGCAGGAACAGGGCCCTGGTTTGTTTGCAGAAGAGAAGGGGTGTGGGGTGAGACAGACAGATGCAGAGACATGCAAAGAGAGAGCACAGAATAGGACACCTAGGAAGAAAGGGAAGAAAGCAAAGTTCAATCCCAGGAGGTGTTGCCAAAAGCTATAGTGTTTCATTTGCATTTCTGACTCCTCTCTATAAATCTGGTCAGCCTTACTTCAGATTTAGAGCTGGTTGACAGGGTAGAACTCACTGTCCTGGGCTCACTTTGCTCTTTTCCTTTTTCACTGAAGAAGATGCTACGTGACTATCATGGGTCAGCTGATACACTTCACAAATCTGTCAGCAAGTTGTTTTTTTCAGGAATTGGTCTACAGACCCAGGAGTCCCTTTGGACCCAACAGGTGTTCTGTGCCACAGAGTGGCTTACTGACTCCCAGAGAGCAGACTTCCCAGAAGAGGAGAGACAGGACCCAGGCTGTCCCCCTCAGGTCAGCCCTTCAGATCCCCCACAGATGATGACTGTCTTTCTCAATTCTGGCATTCATCCTTCACTGCCCAGCTACTGTTATGTTTTCATTATTTTTATACTTTATTAATTTCTGTGACTGGAATTCTTGTTTCTGTATAATTTTGGTGGGGGGAGCTTGTGGAGGGTGTGTGTTAGCTTCCCACTATTGTTACAAATATCTGAGGTAATCATTTTATGAAGATAAGTTTTGCTTTTTTTACTCTGATTTTATTTTACTGAGATATGAATTACTTCTTTGTCAGTGGAAATATTTAGAAATACCCAGCTTTAGATATGTATCCAAATGTAAACAAACACATGTTAAGTATAGACATTTGTTTTTACCAGACATTACTCTCCTTATTTTTAAGTACAGAAGTCTTGGCAATGGTTTAATTTGTTAGACTAATAAACATGAAAGAATTAGTTACTTTTTCAAAAGAAGTTGTTAATTGAAGAAATACTATAAGCTACCTCCAAAATAGAATAGTAATTAAATTAATGAATTATTAATATACAACGCATTGTTTTAGATCATAGCTCTGATTTTAAGTACATTTTATATAATGAAGTCAATGTCTTCTGAGGTATTAGGCTGGGAACCTCTATAGAAGATATATAAAGCTTTGGGATAAAAACAGAATAGCTTACTCTAGCCAGCTTTTTAATATGGAAATTAATTTTATTAAAAAGTGAGTCATTAATCAAGTTATTTCATAAATGATAAATTTTTCATATATTTCATCGTGAAGTGCTTCACATCAATCTTGTGTGTAATACATAACTTTGGGTATATGAACATATCAATGTGTTTTATATGGTTATTAGAGACAACTCTTGCAGAATGGGTTTGAGAGGTGCCACCCTCTGTCAGAAGCAGATCCTTTAAGATGCACTTTGGCTCATAGTTTGGATGGCTCCAGTGAAGGTCAATTTGGCCTGTGGCTTTTGAGTCTGTGACAAGGCAGCACATTGTGGCAAGAGTGCACATTAGAGAAAAGTGTTCAGGGAACAGATAGGAAACAGTGGAGGAGAAGGACCTGAAAGGAGGGCACGGTCTAACTCTGCAAGTGCAAGCCAGTCATGACCAAAAGAGCTTCCACGAAGCCCAACTTCTCCAGTTTTCCACCACCTCTCCATACCACCAAGTGAGGAGTCTAGCTGTCCACACGTGGGCCTTTGGTGAATGGTCCAGATCCAACTAGGCAGGGAAAATGGGCTTCCTTTCTGATCCCAACCTACCCCTGTTCCAGACCGTAACTTTCATGCTCATGTTTTGCTTTCAAATGTATTCATCACCCTCTTTATGTCCAAATTCTCTCTGCTCATTTTCCTTATGCAAACATCAGAGAGCAAGTCCTAAGCTCGCAGCAAAGCTGTTTTTCAACTCTTCACTGTGCTCTTACAATTACAGAGGGCAGGGGAAAAGGTCAGAAGACTGAAGATCATATGCCAGCTACCAAGTACTTAGCTTTGGTTTTTATTTATCTATTACATAGATTAAACTCTGTTGTAACTTCAGTTGTTAATTGTTTGTGTCCTCTCATAACTGTGAGTTGCTAAGACTGCTTTCTCTATGCATCCCCACTTCAAGTGAAAAGCCTGGAACACATGAAGAGTAATGAGTGTAAGTGGAGAGGTACACTGGAGGACCTCTCAATTCTGAGAAGAAATACTTGAAATACCTCAGAGGTCTGAAACTGGAAATCGAATACTCTTAAGGAAACCTTGTGCTATTCATGGCTGGAGTGACTACAAATTACAAATGCTAAAAACAATAGTACTTGTCCAGTTATTCTATAACCGTAGACAGAATGGGCAAGAGAATGGCTCCCCTATCACAATACTGTAAGATAAAATATGACTGGACTCATCAGGTTAAACAAAATCAAGCATATGGTTGACTTCAAGCTGCCTCTGACCCGATATTTTGCTGACATGTGCAATACACCTGGACAGAACGGATCTCCTCTGATTTTTGGCTCTTGTCCCTTACAGCACACACTGGAGAAACGAGTCTCAGAAAGTAAATAAAAGTATGGCATAGTGAGTGCTAACCTGATCAGGAAGGACAGTCTCAGAGACTTACCCACTCTAGAGGAGGAGGCCCCTGCTGCGCTCCAGCCTCCCATATGAGACTGCAGTCAGAGCACAACGAGAGGATTTTCATTAAACCCCAGCTTTACTAAAGCAATCTGGACTGTTTGCCGAGCTAAATCTGCAGCTCGAAGAGGTGTCTGTTTTCCCATTTCAAACAATGAGAGAGAATGGTGCGTGATAGACAGGAAGTGACTAACAAGGCAGCCTGAATAGCGGAGCTAAATATAGACCCTCTCATTTTGTTTTATTTAAATAATGGTTACTTTCTATTTATTTATTGGGAATTTTTTTCACAAAAAGTCATTTTTAATTCTTATGTTTTTATTTTATTTTTTGTAGTACTTTAATAGTGCATGCAGTACAGAATGTTCACATTTACTTTAGGGAGTAGGTTTATGTACATGAAACATGTTCATTCTTTATATGCTCTAACCCTCCCCTCCTTCCTACCCTATTCTATGTCTTCATTTTCTTCAGTCATTTTCATCTTTTTTTTCTCTTATATCGTATGTGAAACACATAACATAATTCATCCATTGTGTGAAGTCAGTATGAGTACAGGACACATCAAAATTCTTTTCTACCACTCATCTCTTGATCCTCTACCCATTTGCAAAAGTATTATCTCTCTTTTCTTTCATCTGTCTTTTATTTTGCTACTTTGGATTTTTCATTTGAGAAATCATGTTATTTATGCCTGTGTATTTTTTTATTTTTATTTTTTTGAGACAGGGTCTCGCTTTGTAGTTCAGGCTGTCCCTGAGCTCACTATGTAGTCCAAGCAAGCCTGGAACTCAGCAATCCTCCAGTCTCTGCCTCCCAAGTGCTGGGATTACAGGCGTGAGCCACCACACCCAGCATTGTATGTGGTTACTGGGATCCAACTCAAGACCTTGTGCTTGCGAGGCAGGTTCTGGAACCACTGAGCTACATCTCCGGCTCAGGCTTGTGTATTTCTATTTCACTTAATACTATGTTTTCAAGTTGCAAACATTTCCTACAAATAACTCAAATTTACCCTTCTTTACAGTCAAATAATATTCCATTATTTGTAGATGCATAATTTTATCCATTGTTTTTGATGGACATACAAGCTGCTCCTGAGATTTAGCTATTATGAATTGTGCTACTATAAACATAGGTAAGCATGTGTTGCTGGAATATGATGTCTTTAAATCTTTTGGGAAGATGCCTTGTAGTGGAATAGCTGGGTCCAGTGGAATTTCTAGCCTTAGTTTGTCTTTGGGGCATGTACACTCTGATTTTCATGATGATTGTACCAGTTTACCTCCCCCTGGGAATATAAGAGGGTTTCTTTTTCACTACTGCCTTAGTAGAATTTGTTATTCTGATGTTTTTTGTAAGAAAATATAAGCCCCTTTGATATTAGTCAGAATTTGTGTTAATTTTAAAAACTACTAATTTAACACTGAGAAATAATATTATAGAATGATACTGATAGTAGATATTATTCATGGGTTTAAATATTTTTCCTCAAAGGATACTATCTGGTGAGTTAATTATGTTTTCCTATAAATAGAGGCAGGGTTTTGTATACAATCCCATCCAGCCTGGTGTATAGTATACCTCTTCACTGGGGGAGAAATCTTACATACTTTTATTAACACAATTTGCTTGTGGTGAAGTAATGAACTATGTGGAGATCTGTTCTATAAACTTGTATATTTAAATATTGATCAAATACATAATAGCTAGAACTATAGTAAAAATGGAGTTAGGAATATAATTAACCTGGAGGATATTTTATTCTTTCACCTTATTTTTTTTCCCGTATCAGCCAGTCAGTCAGGCTTAAAAATAGTCATGCAAAAATTTTTGTGCACAATAAAAATCACAATATATTCCTAATAAAAGTTCAAGCTCTTTGGGCTCACCATTAGAAATCCTGATCCCATCAAACTAGAGTGCATTTTGATACTAACTTTCTATTCTTCAGTGCCAGAGGTCACTGAAATTTTCAGATAAATTTAGAGAATGTAGACCAAGCAGAGTCTTCATCTATTTGTCTGTCTATCTGTCATCATCATCTATCTATTTTTTAAATAAAACAAACGTTATAAAATCCTTCACACACTGAATGCAATGATGTATGCCAAATGCCTAATGCAGCATGGTGACCCAGATAGTCCATAACAAGTAAATTTCTTTCTTGTTTTTGTCTTTGTTGATCTCTGGCTACAAAAGGCCAGTCATTCTGGATGCACTCAAGATGCAGGGAGGATGTAGGCATAGTGTGGCCTGTGCAGACACTGCCATGTTCTTGGAGAAGCACAACTTATGAAAGGGCTGAACTGTTGCTCTCCTGGTCTGATACTTCATCCTTATACTGGCTGAGGTCACAGATCTGGCCTCCTTCTTGTTGCTTCTCTCCTTTCAAATTCCACATCAAAGGCATCTGCTGTGTATGAAGAATCCTGTGTCTGCTCAATCCAAGTGCAACCCCTACCCTGGGTCTGACAGGTTGCTCTTCCTACCTTGGCCTCCAGTTTTCCCAGTGCTCCAGAGTTGCCCTGTCAAAAATATCAGCTACTGGGCCATGTCAGTCCTGTGCTCAATTCTCTTTATTCTTCAGTGTCATTCAGAAGTAAAGCCAGAGCTATTAAGTTTTTGTGTTTTGTTTTAATAGCTGGCCTTCCTGACCCTCTGAGTTCAACTTCAGCTCTCTCTAGATCCCTGTATTCCTTCCATCTGGGACATTTCCCATGTCATCCTTGGACAGCTCCACCTCAGGGCTGCTGTGCTTACTCTTTCCACAAACTGCAGCACTGTCTCTGGCTTTGGCACCTCAGTGACTTCCTCCTTCTTCCCCTTGAAGGCAGAGCACAGAGCCAGTGTCTACTCACTCATGGCCTGAAAATCTTGTGGAAAGTTCAGTCTTCTGTCTCTGTCCTGTGCTGTCCCTTTCTCTGCTTTATCATCCTCCCCAGGAATGATTATTTATTTTAGAGTCGACTTATTTTACTTCTTTGTGATTTGTTCTTTTTTTCCTAGTAAAGAAAGTATACTGTAGTCATCACACCATCAATATTTAAATGACTAAATAAAGTTATGAGGGACAATGCATACATGACTTATAATGAATAATAACTTTCCTGGGTGTCCACAATAGTCTGGATACTACATTCATTATTTGGTTTAAATTATTTCTTTTATTCTTAAAACAATCCTTTGAAGTAGGTTTGTCATGATTGGTGTTTAAAGATGAAAATCTGAGAAATACTGTCATGGTTCAGGTCCAAAGGACCCAAAACCTCTTATGTTTGGAAGGCTACTGGATTTGGGGCCTCAGGGATAACTCCATGATTGGCCTTGCGCAAAGTGGTGAGTCACAGTGGGCGTGGCCAAGGCAGGTCAGTCTCTTAAAGGCTTCTCTCTTCATCCTCCGCTTCCTGGATGCCCTGAGTGAACAGCTTTCTCTGCCCTCCTGCTGGGCAGCTCGCTTGTTTAAATCTGTTGCACTTGGACAGAAACTTCTGAAAGGCAACCAAATTATACTTTTTGTTCCTGAAATTGCAGGTGTTGGGTACTGTGTCCCAGCAAGGAGGGGAGGGACAAAGACGGCTTCTGTGATAGAAAAACGAACAGCAGATATTTGAAAGGAGATGTATCTGCTTCCAAGGAGATGCTGATTTTTCTTGAGAAACCGACTCTCTTGTCCTTGTAGCTATCTGAATCAGATGCTGGATAGGAAAGACCTGAAACTTTTAGATGATAAATATTTTTAACTGACTTTAACAGAAGTTATGTGTCTGGGATAAAATGTCAGTGTCTAATTAAGTCTTGTTCACAAGACTTTATATAGTTTTGATATTGCCAAAGAAATTTTAGCTGCTATTTTTGTTATTGCTAAATCTTACAAAGTGAAAACTCTGTGACAAACAACTCTGTATCTCCAGTTAGCATTAATGAAGAATGTAGAACATTAATGTCCTCTAATGATTATTATAGAACCTTGGCTTTCTCTCACCAATACATGTCTATACTTGATTGACTAAAGTTAAAATATTGATTTGTGCTTATATGGTGTTTCGTTAGGGAACTTAAGGACTATAAGTGGTGTGACTTGTGAATCTTGTGTAGGTTTGACTGATTTACATGCCTACACAGCATTACTCTAACTTCTTTTTAAAGTTTATTCTCACTAATGTATTATTATGTAACTTATCCTCTATTGGAGATTCCCACTACTTTTCTCTACCCTTAACTAAAGTTCAGACTCTTTTAAATCACTACTAACATTATAGGCAGCAACTTTAGAAACTAATATGCAGTCAGAGAAAAATTAGGCCCTCAAGGAAGTCAGAACTGTGGCTGGAAGCAAATCTGTAAAATACCATGTCTCAGGATAAAGAAGAAATAGCCAGACCTGCAGCCTCCCTAGAGCTGAATGGAAATTTGAGACTCTGCTTAATTAGCACTACCTGGTGCAGTGGCATCAGACTCCCAGGCTTATGGTTCCCTTCCTTTCCCCAAATGTCTTTGTTCTGTCCATGTACTCCTGATACGTGACTTATTTCCTTACTGGATCAATATTACTAAAACAGCTACATTTGTAATGTTATAGGTTGCTTGTAGTTTGACCCACATTGTACTGAAACTGGTTTTACTGCATAAATTACCCTGACAAAGGGCCCCAGTGACCACAAACTCAAGGTCCTTCCTGGAAATCCAGGGGGGTCTCCTCCTTATTTCCAATCAGACTCTCTTAACCTCCTCCTTTGGTTGGCAACTTCATTCCTCAATGTCATGAGACTCCCACCTCAACACACCTGACACTTAACAGGTGGTGAATTATATTTTTCCAAATCACTAGCACATGACCATTTTCTACAAATTTCTTTTAGGTGACATTGATATTTTGTTTCTTTATCATTAGTCCCATGTAATATTTTCCCCTCATTTTCAGTTCTTTTCATTCACACTTCATTAAACCTATTTAGCTTCTACTCTGTGCCATTCTCTGGATTATCTTGAATGGAAATATGTGCACAGTATGATTCCTAACTCTTTGCATATGCTTAATTGTCTTCATCTCAACGTTACATGAAGAGCAACAACTTTCTACACTCTTGGGGATGGTATGATAAAATATAGTTAATATTTAAAATTTAAACATTATTACAGTAAAATAAACACTGCTTTTATTCTTCCTTAAAATACCCTCCATACCCTTAAAATACTACTCCATGCTGAATGGTCTTGCCTCTTTCTGAGGTGGCTCTGGAAGTCCTCATTTTTATCTTTAGCTGTGCTGTTGTAGCTGCCTCAGTGTTCTGAATTGTTCCATAATGTTTACCTTCTGTGGTCATTTTGATTTTTTGTAAAGACAAAAACAGTGGTCTTTTGGTAAAAACGAAGACAGTGCCAGGTCTGGGGAATAAGGTGGTGGGGACCCACAGTGACATTTTGTATTTCACAGCAATTGCTATACACATTTTATATTCATGCAGGACATCAAGGCAGCCAAGACAGTGCACCCAAAGAAACTTACAAGACAGAAGTTCCTGAATTGCTTCAAAAAGTAGAAAGAACAACCCCAGAAGTATCTTTATAAGGAAGCTAGTATTTTGAGAGGGATTAAAAGCAATGGGTCTTTTATTGTGAGATAATCTTTTATTTAAACACACTCTGTAGTGTTTGATCATTCTTGTATCCAGGATATAAAGTAAAATGAAGTCATTGCCTTTTAAATGTTTATGATCTATTAGTGTAGAAAGCCACATATTCCTGTGTTCCTACATTAATATGTACAGAAAATGTCAGAGCACAGACTAAAAGTATATGGCTCAAAAGGGAAGGTTAGGGT
>PVIC010038311.1:0-17682 GCA_004025085.1 Thryonomys swinderianus | reverse complement strand
TTTTTTTTTTTTTCAGTTGTTTTGTTTGTTTATTTGTTTTGAGACACGGCCTTAGGCTGACTCTGAGCTCACTATGTAGCTCAGGCAAGCCTGGAACTCAGCAATCCTCCTGCCTCTGCCTTCCAAGTGCTGGGATTACAGGCGTGAGCCACCACACCCGGCACTGTGGTATGTGGTATTGATGGCTGGTGGGCCTGAGTCACCATGCCCAGCATTGTATGTGGTTACTGGGATCGAACTTAGGACCTTGCGTTTGCGAGGCAGGCGCTGGAACCACTGAGCTAAATCTCTGGCCCAAGAAAGTAATTCTTATGAGAACTAAGGACAGAATAATGCTTTATGCCTGTTTAAGACCCAACCATTCATTCCAGGCGCAGTCCGTGCACGTTACATGAAGACTCCCTCAGTAGCTTTCTAACCGATCACAGTGTAAAGTGGGCAGAGGACTTCAGCTGACAGGGCCCCCAAGACGCCTGTGAACAGATGCTCAGCCTCAGTGATCATCAAGGGGGCCCGGGATTTAGCTCAAGTCTTACCGCGCCTTCCTCGGAAGCACAAGGGCCTGAGTTCGATCTTGAGTACCAAAAAAACTAAAAAAAAAAAAAAAAAAAGCAAATGCAAATAAGTATCCTAATGAGAGCTAAGCAGGGGGGGGCTCATGCCTATAACCCCACCTTCTTGAGAGGCTGAGGCAGAAGGATCACAAATTTGAGGCCAGTCAGGGCAATTTAATGAGGCAGTATCTCAAAAAAATAGAATGACACGGGGTTGTAGTTTAGTGGTAGAGTGTCCCTGGGCTCAACCCTAGCACTGAAAAAAGTATCACAGCCAAATGTCGCCTCATACCCATTAGGATGGTTATTATTTAAAAATAAAGCAATCCCTCAAAAAAAAAACCCCATAAGATAACAAGTACTGGGGATGGGAGGGAATTAGAACTGTTACATCTTGGTGGGGACTGCACCTGTGTCAGAGGTACAGGGAGCGGCATGTTCTTCAGAAGATGAAGTGAAGCACGTGTGACCCAGCACTTTCCCGTGTGCGCTCCCGGAAGAGGCTGAAAGCAGCATCTCCGCGAGACGGTTGCACGCCGACGTCCCCAGCAGCTCCGCTCGCCACAACCAAGGGGTGGAAGCGGCAACCACGTTTCTCCTGGCGGACGAACACGGCATATTATTCAGCCTTTCAGTACAGTGAAATTCTGACATGTGCTACAACATGCATAAGCCTTGAAGACATTATGTTAATTGAAATAAGCCGGTCACAGAAATACGACGACTGTATGATTTTTCCATTTTTGTATGTAATCTATCACAGTCCGATTATTAAGGTGCTGGGGATGGGAGAAAATGGGGGGGGGGTCGTGTTACGGGAAATTGAGAAGGAAAACATGGAGGCGCAGAAATTGGGCAAAACAAGAAAGCTTTACTCCAGGGGGACCGAACTCCCCCCCAAAGTGGGTTTGGGAAGTTCAGTCCGAGTTTAACTCTACTTTCCCTTTTATAGGGGTTCTCTGGTAAGTTTAAACAAAGATTTAGTAGCTGCAGAAGTTACAAGTGAAATAAATTTAGCTAGGCAAAATGTTTCTGTGTCCAAGGTCAGCATTATCTTATAGGAAACAAGCAGTAAACAAACTGCAACTTCAAAGGGGCTCAGGCAAACATCCCTCCGGGAAGCAGTGTCTTATCTGTTTCTTTCTCTGCTATATTTGCCCTGTTCCTATTTCTGTTACAGTGGATTGATACAGAGTTTCAGTGTTGCCAGGTGAAAAGTTCTGAAAGTGAGTTGCACAGCAATGTGACTACATTTAACATTATTAAACATACACTTAAAAATGATTAGGAGGATAAATTTTGTCATTTTGGGCACAATTTTTAAAAAATTCTGCCTTGCAAATATTTCACATTTTCATAATTTTGACTCATTAGGTTATAACCCCTGGATCTACAAGTATAGACTTGTGTGTCTCCGGTGTTAACTTTTTTCCTGACACAACGATTAACACTTTGGTGCCCACTGAGTCTCTTTTTTTTTTTTTTTGAGACAGGGTCTCGCTTTGTAGTTCAGGCTGGCTCTGAGCTCACTATGTAGTTCAGACAAGCCTTGAACTCAGCAATCCTCCTGTCTCTGCCTCCCAAGTGCTGGGATTACAGGCGTGAGCCACCACGCCCAGCCACTGAATCTCTTTTAATGGATTGTGTTCTACTGGGTTTCAACCCTGTTATTTCTTAAACTGTCCCTCCTCTTCTGTCCTGGCTATGCCCATTTGTGAATAGATCTTTTTCATAAGATCATCTCTCTGATTTTATGACAAGTCATTTGAATCATATTTTATTCTTAGGTGACATTTTTATTGAGATATATCTCACCTACAAAACAATCTATCCATTTGAAGTATTCATTTCATGGCTTTAAGGATATTCTTAGAGTTGCGCAGCCTTTACCACAATCAAATTAAGAACATTTTGATCATTTCCCCTCCTCAGGAAAACATCTTAGCCATCACCCCCCTCCAAAAAGTCCCTGTCTCCTCCAGCCCTATTCGATCTCTATCTGCTTTCTCTCTCCGTAAATTGCCAGTTCTATTTCATATACATAGAATCACAAAATGTGTGGTATTTTGTGACTGTCTTCTTTCAGTTAGCATAATGTTTCTAAAATTCATCTATGTCATACCATAACTCATTAATTCATTCCTTTTTCTAACAAAATAATACAGTATTGTATGAATATGCTAGTTTGTCCATAAATTAGTTGATGGACAGGTATATTTTTTCTACTTTTTTGGACTATTATGGCTAATGCTGCTAAGAATATTCACATATCACTTTTGTGTGGACATGTTTTCATTTCTGTGAGGCATATACCTAAAAATGGATAAATTGCTGGGTCAAATGGTAACTTACCTTTAACTTTGAAGAGCTGCCAACTTGTTTTCCACAGCAGCTGCCCCACTTTACATTCACCAGCAATGTATGTAGGTCCTTATTTTTCTACTGTCCCAGCATCACATAGTTTCCATTTTCTATTCTAGCCATTGTAAAGGGTATACAGTGATAGCTCATGATTTTGATTGTATTTTTCATGACTAATGAAGGTCATTCTAGATATCCACATCCAGAATTCAGCCTACCATAGTGCAAATGTCAATATTAAATCAAGCACTTTTTATAGTTTTTTAAACTTTTCAAATTAGGCAGGATATTATTTTCAAAGAACAGGGCCTCAGGTAAAATCAACATCTTTTAAAAATTAGGCTCTAGGGCTGGAGATTTAGCTCAGTGGTTCCGGCACCTGCCTAGCAGGTACAAGGTCCTTGGTTTGATCCCCTGTTAACCACATACGACAGTCCTGGACTCACACCCACCAGCAATCAGTAGCACATACCACAGTGCCTGTTGTGGTGGTGGCTCAGGCCTGTCATCTCAGCACTCAGGAGGCAGAGGCAGGAGGATTACTGAGTTCCAGGTTTGCCTGGCCTACATAGTGAGCTCAGGGCCAGCCTGAACTACAAAACTAGACCCTGTCTCCAAAAAAAAGAAGAGTCCCTTAGGGAATTCGTTCCCTGGGGTTCATTTCTCCATGCTCAGCCATCCAGGCACTCAGAGGCTACTGTAGCCATGATCTCAGGGACATTATTCCTGCCTTTGCTGGCGGCAGATCATCATCATTTTACTGGTATGAAGAACGTAAGAGTTGCAGAGTTATGGAAGCTTCCACTCAGACTTCAAAGGAAGGTCTGGGAGACCAGGTAATGTCCCTCTGAGGGCTATCTGTGAAGCTGTGGGATTGAAGCCAGAGGTGCAGTAGAGACTCCAGGAAGCTGAAGGTGCCAGGAATGTGGAATATCTGCTGAGAAAAGCTGGAGGAAGTAAATGGAACCCGCCCAAGGGGGAAGCTACTTGAGCTGAAATGGCAGGGTTAAGGGGTGGGGCTGCCTAGGCTTTGAAACTCACGGCTCACTGCCACGTGCTCTGGATGC
Organism: Thryonomys swinderianus; assembly: GCA_004025085.1. NCBI lineage: Eukaryota > Metazoa > Chordata > Mammalia > Rodentia > Thryonomyidae > Thryonomys > Thryonomys swinderianus. The sequence continues at coordinate 13,700 of PVIC010038311.1, read as the reverse complement.
TACAGGTGGAGCTGCAGGACTTAGTGTTTGTCCTACTGGGTTTCAGCCCTACTTTGGTTTTATTCTTCTCTAACCAACTATCTCTCCCTTTTGGAATGAGAATGTTTACCCTGTATCAGTGTATATTGGAAATATATATCTTGCTTGTAGAATTTTCAGGAATTTACAACCAAGAGTTTGCCTTGAGTCTCAGATGAGCTATTGAACTTGGACTTTTGAATAATGATCTGCCCTGTAGATGTTAATGCGTAACAGAAAATAGCTAAGGAAACAAAACGTAGTATCTCAACTTCTTCTGGCCCCCATTCCCTACATAAGAAGTATAACAGCCATGTATGCAGCATTTCGATAGCCTGGGGTCTCATCAGTGATCCAGACACTCTTTGGAGTCTGATGAACAGATGGATGTAGGAGTTTTCACAAGTCATACATAAGAGGCTTTGGCTTCCTTGGATTCTGATACCAATTCCACACAGACATGAGGGGTGACTGTAAAAGAGAATTTTATACTATAAAGTCAGTATCTTTGTATTTTCTATGGATTGATGGCCAAACAGGGTCTGAGACATGAAAAACTCTGAATAAACACTGAATTATATAACAGGGGAGTCCAGCTGGCAAATCTTCAAAGTAAATATGTAAGATTTACATAAATATACTTATATATGTATATGTATACATACACATATTAGGAGGTTTTTGTGGTTTAGTCTGTGTTTATTAAGATTCAGATTGGCCTTGAACTCACTGTGTAGCCCAGGCTGGCCTTGAACTCATGGCAATCCTCCTGCCTCAGCCTCATAAGTACTGAGATCATGAGCAGGGACCACCATGTCTGGAATTTTTATAAATTAAGGAAAAACTTTAGAGTGATTTTAGGTTCACAGCTGCATTGAGGGGAAGGTACAGAAATACTGCATTCTGGGCTGGGGATTTAGCTCAGTGGTACTGTGCCTGTCTAGTAAGCACAAGGACCTAAGTTTGATCCCAGTACTACAAAAAAAAAAAAAAAGAAAAGAAAAAAGAAACAGTAAGTTCCTCCCCCATAGGAAAGGTGCAGTACAGAGACACCCCACACCCCAAGCCCATGGGCACACCTCCACCACCATCATTACCACTGGACGGTGCACTGTTCTGTCTCATAAGCCTACGCAGGCACATCAGTACCACCATCTGGTTTGGGCAGATGTATGCTGTAATAATGCTTGCCTACCACTGCAGTATCCCAGAGCACTGTCCGCCTTCAAACCCTTGCGCTGTGCCTATTCGTAGCCCCAGCCTTTGGCAGCTGCTGGCCTGCTACTGTCTGCGTACTTTCACCCTCTACAGCAAGGGGGTTCGAAGGGTTCCTGCACTGATCAGCGCTGTGTGCCCTTAAGACTCCTCCACACCTCCTTGGCACAAGTCTTTTCGTGCAGTTCGTCAAGAGATAGTGCTGTGTGAATATGAATTAAAATTGTAGGGCCGGAGGGTTAGCTCAGTGGTTCTGGCGCCTGCCTCGCAAGCACAAGGTCCTGAGTTCGATCCCCGGTAACCACATACAATGCTGGGTGTGGAGACTCATGCCCACCAGCAATCAACCAGCAATCAGCACCACATACCACAATGCCGGGCGTGGTGGCTCACGCCTGTAATCCCAGCACTCAGGAGGCAGAGACAGGAGGATTGCTGAGTTTGATGCTTGCCTGGGCTACATAATGAGCTCAGAGCTAGCCTGAAAGTGAGACCCTGTCTCAAAAAAAAAAAAAAATTGTAGTATCTAGGAAAAGTGCAGTGAAATGCAATCACATATTTTATTAATATAATGTATACTTACATAAGTTAAAATAGTGCTGAGAGGAATTTCAGTAGTCGTAAAATCTGAGCTTTCTTTCACAACAGAATTCCTTAAAGAAGAAATAAAAGATAATAAGAAATGGGGAGATAAATTCCCATCTCTGTGAATGGGAAAAGAACCAAGAGATGGGGGTTGGGGAACAAAAAGAATTAAGACATGTTATATCCATGTACCAACGACCCGTGGTGAGTGCAATCATATCTTGCAAGCAGTTGTGAATAAAAATAAAAATTTAAAACTAGGGCCGGAGGGTTAGCTCAGTGGTTCCGGCGCCTGCCTCGCAAGCGCAAGGTCCTGAGTTTGATCCCCAGTAACCACACATAATGCTGGGCGTGGAGACACGCCCACCAACAATCAACACTGCATACCACAATGCCGGATGTGGTGGTTCACGCCTGTCATCCCAGCACTCGGGAGGCAGAGACAGGAGGATTGCTGAGTTTGCGGCGGCTTGCCTGGGCACCATAGTGAGCTCAGGGCCAGCCTGAACTACAAAGTGAGACCCTGTCTCAAAAAAAAAATTTTTTTTTTAAACTAGATTCTATGGAAAACTTGTTTAAAAGGAATAACTAAATGGTGGTGATTTTCCTTGATGCACCACATTTCACTGAGGAATGAACTAATCCAGCAAATGCATGGAGCCCTCCGGCAGGGAATGCAGGAATGAATGCGCAGACAGGAGGCTGAGGGACCAGGAGACACTGAGGTCCGGGTCCAGGTTCTCAGAAGAACCGGATAAGCCCACGCTGGCTGGAGCAGAGTACAGAGCTCAGCAGAAGGCAGTGGGCAAAGACAAAGTCCAGCACAGCCTCTCAGATGAGGAAAGGGAGGTTGGCTTCCTCCTTACAGCAAGAGAAAGCCATTCAAATATTTTAGGCGGGCTGGGTATGTTGCTCAGCGGCACCGTGCTTTCCTGGCAAGCTCAAGCAAGGTCTTGAGTTCAATTCCAGATGCCGGGGGGAAAACAGGCTGTAGGCTGAGAACTGGAAAAGAATGAAGACAAGATCAGATCTTGCATTTTAAAGATCTGATGACTGGAAAGAAACAGATCAGAACCTGTCTAGGGAAAAGCATTAAAATCAATCTGGAAAATATGAGGGCAATTGAGTCATGCACAAGCACTTCCGGGGTCAGAATCTCATCACGGTCCTCAGCAGATGGCCCCAAGATGTTTTCCAGCGCAGCAGCTGGGGGATTTTGTCAGCAGCACACAGCTCATCGGAGCCTGGGTCTCTCTGTGCCCTGTGAAATTGGCAGCGGAATCTCCCTCCACCAGAATGGAAGGAAGGTTCAGCAGAGGTGAGGAAGGAGTCTCTGTGCAGTTCTGGACTTTGGATTTCTGTGAAATCTTCATACTGAGAGATACTCAATTATCAATGGGTTTTATGGCACAGATAAATTGTATATCTTTGGTCATTTAATTTGTTTGAATCCCCCTCCCAATAAAAAGGATTCACACAGCCCTGGTGATTAGGTAAAATTGTCTCTAAAGCTGGATGTGGTGGTGCAGGTGGGTCACCATGAGTCCGTCCTCCATAGTGAGTTCAGGAAGACCCTGTATCAAAGAAAAAAAAAGTTAGACTTATTAAAGGATAATGTTAGGAAAGAAAATGCTATTGTCTTTGTTGGGAAGTATAGGCAAGAGTGTACCCTGCCGTTTACTGTCCTATGTAAGCATGCATTACTGTGTACGCCTAGAGAAGCCACCAGAATGATTTGCTGTTTCCAGGGAAAAAGATGGATGGGGATGATGAAATACGAAACCCAACCCTCAAGCAAGTAGAATTAAATCATCTGTGTTTCTTCCCTGCATTAAAAAGACTCAAGGTTTATCAAAGAAAAAATCTAAAACTGCTTTGGGTGGTTTATTCTGAGAATCACCAAACCAGCTGTGCCGAGTCACAGTACAGCCGGCCCTCCACTCTCCCGGGCTCGATTTCCTGGGAGTCACCACCCGCTGGCGAGGCGCGTGACCTGGGCCCCTCTGCTCACACTTCTTGACTCAGTGGTTCCTTCTGCAGGCTGGGGTCGATGGAGGAGAGGGTGGGGTCCTCCCGAGAAGGTGGCCCTAGGCTAGAGGGTGCCACCAGCCGGAGGGTTGGGTGACTCTGAGACCCAGGGGACTGTGCTCATCCTGCCTGCGTGCCATGGACCACTGCTGGGCCGCTCTTGAGGCACAGGTCTCTGCTCTTGAGTTGGAGAACAGGCTTCAGCTGTGACTCGGCCTGGTCACCTACAGTCATGCTGTCCTCACGCAGCTGAAACCCCAGGGTGCCAGCGCTGCCCCTGAACCTGGTCTCTTCCATATTTAGCAGCTGAGAGACTGCACTGGCTTTCATGCTGTTTAAACCTGGAGTGCATGAAGCCTGTGAGACGCAGCGTCCCTGCTGTACGATGAATAGCCGCCTTATATGATCCATTTTTTAAATTGAATTCTTTATTGGTACATTTTACATACAGCTCACAATCATACTCAACCTTGGGGAATTAGTACCAGTATATGACATGAGTTAATTCTCATTTTTAGCCATATTCCAACCCACCCCACAACCCCCCACCCACTATATACATGTGCTTTCTTTTTTCTTTTCAAATCATATTTGTTCTTTCTCCTCATACTCTCTCTTCTTGACAGAGCCTTGCAAAACATTTGTCGATAACTTCCTTCAGTGTCCTGAGACGTTCTACAAAGAAGCATTGTCAGTGTTTCAGAGAGAGAGAGAGAGAGAGATGAGATAGTTATCTATACTATTTCTCCATTCTAGTATTGCATGTGCTTGGAAGCCAACCAGATTTCAGCAGGGTTTAAAATATCAGCCGGAACGTCCTGAACATATAGGAGAGGCGAAGATTAAATTCCCCATGGTTACTCAGATAAGCTGGGCTTGGGGTTGTTTTGGGGGAGGGAAGGAAGAGTCACTGGTTCTCATGATATAATTCATTGCCTTTAATAAATATTTCCTTATAAATTTATGCCCTTTTATAATTTTCCCCATAGCCTGCTAAAAACAAAATCACCGTGAACAGAAATCAGCCATCAAATTACATACATTTCTCTATAACATATATGAAAATACAAATGAAGCAATTTGAATAATTCTCTGGTGCCCAAATTCGCAATTTGAGAATTTCTTCTGGAACTGAACAAACGTATAGTTTCCCAATGAAGATGAATTTGCCTGACTCGCCCAGAATAGCATTATTTTGAAATTCAAATGGGCAAGGGTGTTCTCTGTTTGACAGAAACAATTTCTGATCTTAAGTTCCAAACAAAGCTGCCAAGTTCCCATCACCCCCAGACCCACCTGAGGATAGCTGGAGATGCCCCCAATTCTGTGCAGCGTCAGGAGCACAGGGGCCTGGGACATTCCTTGGGCCCCAACTGTGGTGGAGAACAGGCCTCCGTAATCTGCACAGGTCTCCCTGATGACACAGGCAAAACAGAGCAGGTTGCTCAGGCTCTATGACTTTTTTCTAATATATTAAAAAAAAAATCCTGGCAGGCTGTGAGTGTGGCTCAGGGCCAGGTGCTTGCCCAGTGTGCACAGGGCCTGGGTGCGATCCCCAGCACTGCAAAGGCCAACGAACAACGGCTGCCACCGATTTCTGGGCTCCCCTTCTGTCCGGAGACTTTCCTGTCCCTGTCCAGGATCTTGAGTGGCCACTGCCCAGCTGCCCTCCTCCGTAGGACTCCCGTGGACAGCATGGAGTTCCTGCTTTCTGGGCTCAGCATAAAGGATCCCCCTAGCTGGGTGCCTGTAACTCCTGAGGAGTTTCAAGTGCCTCTTTGTACTTGCAGCTCGTGGTGGGGGGGGGAGGGGCATTTTACACACGGTCCAAGTGCCATCACTATGAGGTCACACATGAGCATTACAGTTGCTTCTGTGATTGGTGGGACTAACGTGACGATAAACATTTAGACCTGGGGGTGCTAAAGACAATTCCTTTCTCAAAGCCGAAAGGCGCTCCGGTGCTCTTTCAAAGGTAGCGTGTGGGTGTCCCCTATCAATTTTGGAAAGGTATAAACAAACAGAAAAAGGGTCATACCTTTTTTTAAAAAAATGAAACTTCTCCTCTCCCTTTCCCATCCCAAGGGTCGCCCTTGGGGAAAGAAGGAGCCAGCGACATCAGCTTCTCCGAGCTCCTTCTCTTGGGAGAGGACTTGACCTCAGGATCATTTCTACTCCACAGATGCAGGAACGGGGCCCGGAATGTCTCAGGGAAGTACACAGAGGTGTCTCGTGGGGAACCGAGACCAGGACCTCAGCATCCTCGGGCGTGGGCATGGTGTCCAGGTGCCTCTCTGCCACGAAATCACCCTGAGTACAGGGGCAGAACTGTCCCTGCAGCACGGTGAGCTATTCCAGCTGGGCCTTCGGAGTGCTCACCTCTGTGCTGTGTTTGACAGGGCAGAGCCGCCAGTGGAGGATATTTCTGTGCTTTGAGGGGGCTGTGGCCAGGAGAGCAGTAGGCAGGGGGAGAGGTGAGCAGGTGCCTTCACCAACATCCACACTAAGAAGTGCATTTCAGGTCACGATCCAGTCCCCAAATAACACGATTATAGAGGGAGATGTATGTGAATACATATGGCACTGAAATGAAGTCACAGAAGAACACTGGCCCTTACTATTACAATTCACTGGGTTGCTTGATTTTTAAAGGAACCCACTGAATACTTTTGTCTTTTTTCTGTGTGGGGCATGATTCTGTGGCCTTACTTCATGAGGTAGTACCTGGCTTGCCTCATCATGTTCTTCCTGCCCTAAATACTGCTAGGCATATTTGCTTCTTAATATGGGCCCCAGCCCATACCCTATGGAGCAGTTCGCTGGGCGCCATCTTAGCGGTGTTGAGTCTCAGTAAAGGACTGTCCTATGGTCCCGACACAGGTATTCCCAGGGACAGACGTTCTCTGAGGACCAGGCTTGAATCTTCTCCTCCGATCAGTCTGTCCTTTTGGGTCCTTCTCCAGTTCCTTCCCCAAATAGGACCTAACAGGAAAGAGCTGAAGACCAACTCATTCTACTCCGTGACACTGGAGTTGCTTAAACTTTTTGATCCCATCCTCTGATCCATAAAATGAAAAATGAAAAAGATTCTACTTTACCAGGCTACTATGAAACATAAAAATTACATATAAAAGATATGTAAATGTAAAGCTGCTCTGTCAACTTCAGGTGAATGTTAAGTAAGTATAGTTATGTTTTGCCTGTAACACTGTAGGTTATGACACAGAATTAAATGGATAAATCACAAAGTAAACTCGGCTGGTTTCTAGTGCTGCTGCAATTCTGACATTTAATAAACTAACAAGTGAAGAGAAGGAAAAGAAAAGAATTAAGACATGCACACTTATCAACTCCCCACAACAAATGTTATGTATTGCAAATGTACTAATAAAACTTTAAAAATAAATTAACAAGCATGTTAATACATTCTGAAATACACTATAAGTTCTTTTTTTTTTTTTTTTGAGATAGTGTCTGGCTTTGTAGTTCAGGCTGGCCCTGAGCTCACTATGTAGCCAAGGCAAGCCTGGAACTCACCAATCCTCCTGCCTCTACCTCCCGAGTGTTGAGATTACAGGCGTGAGCCACTATGCCCAGCATTGTGGGGTTTGGTACTGATTGCTGGTGGGTATGATTCACCACGCCCAATATCATATCACTGTATGTGGTTACTGGGATTGAACCAGGGACCTGCGCTTTCTAGGCAGGCGGCAGAACCACTGAGCTAAATCTCCGGCCCACTCTAAGTTCTTGATATCCATATAAACTAAATGCTACTACTTAGCAAACCCGCTCAAAATTTATTGACTTCAATACATAGAGACAGAAAGTAGAGTCATGATTAGCAGGGGCTGGGAGGAGAGAAAGAAAAAGCTCTTGTTTAATGAAGACAGAGTTTAAATGTGGGATGATAGAAGCATTCTGAGATGGATGGTTAGGATGGTTTCATAACAATGTGGATTTACTTAATACTACTAAATAGTACATTTAGAAATGGTTGAAATGGGATGGAATATAATGGCTGAACATGGTTAGAATCCACGAAGCTCCAGGTTTCATATCCAACACCAAAAAATGGTTAAAATGGTAAATTTCATTTCTGTATATTTTAGCACAGTAAGAACAAACAGTGACCTAAAATTTTAGACTCAGAATTTGGGGCAGCACTCAACAGGTTTGGCTTATCTCTGGCCTACGTGGTATCTCCTGGGAGAGTCTGACAGGAAATAGAATATTCAAATGGCTGCCTTTCCCATGGTGCTGCTGGCTGTCAGCTATTTTCCTCTTCATGGCCAATCCCCACAGCCAGGCAGTCTGGACTTGTTTGTAAGGCAGTTGGGCATGGGTTTACCAGAAAGTTGCTTCCACCACATCATATTGGTTCATTATCCTGCTCCAATTAGTGTGGGAAGGAAGGACACAGTGTGAACCCAGAGGAGTGTGGTTTCGTGGGGCCATTTGTCACCATCACCGATCTACCACAGCCCTCATGCCAATGAGCATGTCTCCTGTTGAATTCTGTTCTACTGCATGGTGTACAGGTCAGCACAGTATAGTCATGATTGTGAGGGTGGATTTGAAGACTTCAAATCTCGGCTCTGCCATTGAACAACTGTGTGCCTTTGGCATATTATTCATGCCCTCCCTTCCTCACATTCCCCATGTTTCAGTTTTATCTGTTCAATGAGCTCACAACAGCACTTATATCATTATGTTGCTGCATTGAATAGTGATTATGAATTAAAAACTTAAAAGCAGTGCCCGGCACAAAGGAAGAACTATATGAGCATTTGTTGTTATTGTTGGTGTTGTAAGAAAACCAAAGTCAGTATGGCGGCGAAGGAATCCATAGCACTAAAGAAGGCAGACAGGCAGGAAGCACGTCCGTGGGTACACAGAACCTCCCTGCTTCACAGAGTTCTCATTTACACCTAAATCCCTGCTGACATTTAAGCTTCTTTCCTTCTGTTCTCCCACAGGAGGCGAGGAGAACAGCTGATCAGCGTCTCTGCTCAGCAGTCCTCGGAGCCCCTGAAGACCCGGGGGCGCGAGCTCCGCGGAGACGCACCTGTGCCAGCAATGGAGCGCGCCACGGGATGCTACTGTGCGCAGCACCGCCCGCTTCTCCCTCCTCGGAGCTGGAGTGCCTGGGTCCTGCTTCTCCTAAGGCCTGAGGGACAGAGCCTCTCCTTGTCTCAGCACAGGCCTGACGGAGCTGCGGAGGAAGACAAAGCAGGGACTGGAGATGACCAGTGTATGGCGCTCTCGGCTGGGAGGACTAGGCCAGGAACGCTCCTGTTGGTGGCTAATTAGCACCTGTTGTTTACTAAGGAGTTCCTCGGACTGGAGCCGACCAGGGGCTCCGCTGGTCCTCAGCCTTTGCCTCCACAGTCAGAGCTCAGCCGGTCTCCGTGCAGTTGAGAGTGCTGGGTTCCAGGGCTGCCTCTGCCCCTCACCAGCAATTCCTTAACCTCTCAGTCTCTTCAAAGTCATCTGTGAAATAAGACTGCTAATAGTGTTGTTAAAAAAAAATTTATTGAAACTGGGCATGGTGGCTCACACCTGTAATCCCAGTTCTTGGGAGGCAGAGGCAGGAGAATTGCTATGAGTTTGAAGCCAGCCTGTGCTACTAGTGAGTTCAGGGTCAGCCTGAACTACAAAGCAAGATGCTGTCTCGAAAAAACTTAAAAAAAAAAGAAAGAAAGAAAGAAAAAAAAAAAGGGGGGTTTTTTCAATGCTGAAGATTAAACCCAGGGACTCAAACCTGCTAGGCAAGTGCTCTACCTCTGAGCTACATCCCCAGACCCGGGTTTAGTGAAAACTTTAAAAACTTTTTAAAAATAGAAATCCCTAAAAAAAAATAAAATACTAACAAAAATTCCACCTGACTCAGCTATTCCTCTTCTAGGAGATTTACTTAATGCTATTAAATTGTACAGTTAGTAAAAGGAGGGTATACAGTACGTCTAAATGTTTTGTTGTTCTTGTTTTGAGACAGGGTCTCACTGTGCAGTTTAGACTGGCCTAGGACACACTATGTAGCCCACACTGGCCTTGAACTCTGTGATCTTCCTGCCTCAGCCTCCTGAGAGCTGGACTGTAGGAACGTGCCCCCACAGCCTGCTTAAGCTATCTTTATAAACCTCTGTTGGTTCCTGGGACACTTGGCTCCTCAGGCCCATTAGACGGCTCCTTCTCTGGCCCAGTATTGGTTTCTTCCAGTACCCAGCCAGGAAATGGTAAAATGCTTCCAAATCCTTCTCTCCAGGCTTTTTCTTTATAGGTGACCTTGTCTGGATGTTCCAAAGCATTTTAAAATAAAACATTTTTGAAATTAGCACTTCTACTTTTGACTGTGATGGGGTAGTTGGTACCAGACTAGTTATACCTACATTTTTTTCTTTTTTTGAAAAATCACTGAATTGGACAAAGCACAAGACTCAGCTATCTCGGAGTTGGCCCAGAGGAGCACAAGCTGTGTCCTCTGAGAGGAGAGAAAGTCTCCAGCGAGTCCTTATCTGGGGCGGCTTCCTGACCAAGAAGCAAAGAGCAGGTATCTGAGCAGAAAAGGGGGACCTGCTGGGGAATGAGGCAGCTGAAAAGGGAGCCTGCTTGGGGTACACGTGCAGAAGGGGAGATAGCCAAATGTCCCCAACACCGGCTTCTAGGGTGCAGAAGGCTGAGCAGAGACATTAGTGCAAAAGCAACACTAGGAGTTGTGCTCATGCCTCTGATTCTGGCACTCTGGAAAGCTGAGGCAGGAGGATTTCAATTTTGAGCTCAGACTAGGGAACCTAGCAAGATAAGACCCCCCTCAACTTACAAAAGGCTTGGAGATGTAGCTCAGTGCAAAGGTCCCAGGTTCAACCTCAGTCCCTACCCTCCCTACAATAGTGGGGGTGTTGAGTGTGTGAGTTAGCCCAAGTGAAAACCCACCTTAATCCTGCATAAGGACACCCCGAGCATCCGGTTGGGATGCCATGCCTGACTCTCCGGATTTATTTATTTTTTTGTTTTAGTTAATGTGATTAGAGTGAGCCAACATACAGTTTTCCTGGTACTTCTGTTTCTCAAAGTTTTCAGTTTCTTGGATTTGTTGCCATTTTCCATCAAGTTTGTGAAATTGGAAGTCACTACTTTTCCTTCGTGTTCTTGGTCCGTTTCCTCACTGTCATCGCCTGTGGGGACCTCAGTGACCTCTGTGTGTCAGATGTGGTCCTGCAGGTCTCTCTGCAGCTCTCCATTTCGCTTCCCTTAGTAGCTCTGGGAGATACAGTGACCTCTCCCCTCTCCCCTGTCCTTCTCCTTCTCCTTCTTCTTTCTCCTTCTTCTCCTTCTCCTTCTTCTTTCTCCTTCTCCTTCTCCTTCTTCATCAACAAGGTCTTGCACAATGTACTTCAGGCTGGCCCTGAGCTCACTGTGTAGTCCAGGCAAACCTCAGACTCAGTAATCCTTCTGCCTCTGCCTCCCGAGTGCTGGAATGACAGGCGTGAGCCACCACACCCGGCATTATTCTTCTTTTTATTTTTGTGCATGTAGGGTACAGGGATTGGACATGGGCCCTTCACGTGTGAAGCAGGTGCTGGAACTGCCGAGCTAAATCCCTACCCTGAGTGATCATCCTTAATCAAACTGAGCACAGCCTCTTGGCCATCTGTCTCTGACCTCACCTTGTGTAACTACTACCACGAGGGTGGTCTTCCTACAATGGCAACGTGATCTCTGTGCTTCTGTCCGTTTTCTATTGCCATAACAAAATACCTATGCTGGGTATTTTGTAAGTGAAAAAGGTCCCTTAGCTCACAGCCTTGGAGGTTGAAAGTTTCTGATTGGGTGATCTCTGTTGAGGGCCTTGAGTATAGTGTGTGTGCAGTAGGGCAGGGTTCCAAAGGAACTGACCAGGAAGCCAGGCATGGTGGTGCATGCCTGCAGTGCCAGCCCTGGAGGGGCTGAAGCAGAAGGATCACCCTGAATTCAAAACCAGCCTGGAGCTAGGCATAGTGATGCATGTTTACAATCCTAGCACTCAGGAGGCAGAGGCAGGAGGATTGCTGAGTTGGAGGCTTGTCTGGGCTCCATAGTGAGCTCAGGGCCAGTCTGAACTACAAAGCAAGACCCCATCTTAAAAAAAAAAATCTCAAAAAACCAAAAATAACTACCCTGGAGTGGTGGCACACACCTGTGACCTCAGCACTCCAGAGGCTGAGGTAGGAGGATTGCTGTAAGTTCGAGGGCAGACTGGACTACATAGTGAATTTGAGACTGGCCTGAATTACATACCAAGACCCTGTCTCAACAAACAGACAAAAACAACAACCAAACAACAAGAACAAAATTAACTGGAACGCCCTTGCACTCCATTTACCCTTCATGGCTTCTCACTGGGCTCTGCCTCTCAGGCCACCCCGTGACGCCCCCTAGAGGGCGGCGCGTGCGCCTTTGGGGGACACATACAGCCCTGCCCCGTGAAACCCTCGCATTGTTGCAGAACACTGAAACCGGAAAACAGAGGGCACCCAGAGGCTTGGAGGCAGAAGACAGCTTCATTTACGGCCGGGCCCTGACCGGGATCTCTACCCAAAGAAGTCAGGCCCAGAGTATCCACGGGTCGGCAGTTTCACAGGGCCGCCAACGGCAGGTACAGAAGCAGAAGCAGAGCACTTGGCAGTCTCTGATTGGTTCATTATTTGACATCTTTACATCTACGAGGCTTAATTCCATTGGAGTTTCCCCGGGGATACAGCAAGCAGAGTTCACACAAAGCAGAGCCTGGAGGGGGCAGAGCAAAGGGTTCTGGCAGGACTTTCTGAGTCCTTTCCGCTCCTATGGTGATGGATTACAGCAGTTGCCATGGCTACTCAGGTACATTTTACAAAGAGCACGGTTACCTAATTAACCCTTAGTTGCTTAATAACACAGTAGTCCGGTTTAGTTACTTTTGTTACCTAGAAACTCCCTGTCACCGTCTCTCTGCCTTTGACAGAACCTGAATCCCTTGGCAGGGTTCGACTCCCAGGCCTGGGCTCTGCTCTCCTGCCTCCCACTAACCCCAAAGGTCCTGTGGCATCGGGTCCCTGGAGCAGCCACCACTGCCGGCCTCTGGCCCTCCTGACACCCTGGCACCAGAGGCTGCTCCTCTGCCCGCCACAGGGTGCGGCTTGCTCCTCACCCGGGGGACAGGACAGCCAGTTTGCCTTCTTCCTTGCTTGCCTGCTTTCATGAGGCCGTGCCCTCTGTGACGAGGACTGCCTACTTCCTCTTTGCTCCCTGGTTGTTTAGTGGAAACAAAGTCTTTGCGTGAGTCAGCGTTTACTTGGCGCCTCTTTGTTGAAAGAATGAGTAAGTGAATACGTATCAAATCAATTTGAAGTTTCCAGCCTTTTTTCTTGGACACAGAAAATCTAGAAATAGAAATGATTTTCTAAATAAAAACTATGCAGCCAGGTGTGGAGGTGCACACCCATGACACCAGCACGTGAGAGGCTGAAGCAGGAGGGTTGCTGCACTTGAAGCAAGCCTGAACACATAGTAACACCTTGTCTCTAAAAACAATGACTGATGAAGAGATCGGCGTAGTTGATGGTGTGCTCAGTGGCATGGCACTTGTGTGCCAGGTGTGAGGCCCTGGGTGTGCAGAGGTGGCAAGGTGAGGGTGTCAGCTCCCCAAGCAAGGCACTGACTCAGCACCCACTGACTGTGGCACGGTCTGTGTGGGCTGAGCCTTGAGCCTGGGAGGAGCTAGCAGCGGGAGGGAGGGAGGAAAGCAGAAATTCAGGTCCGGAAGACAGACATCTCCAAAATGGCATCTCTTCCCGTACATCAAGGACAAGAGGTGTTTTCTTTTGTTGACAAAA
>PVIC010038310.1:0-17676 GCA_004025085.1 Thryonomys swinderianus | reverse complement strand
TTCCACCTGTTGAATACATGAAAAGGATGCCCGCCGTGCCACATCAGGAGGGTCCTCCTGGCCCAGCCCAGGAGCAGAGAGGGAAGGAGCACCACAGCCTTCTGAGGGGAGGGTGAGAAGGGCCCTGAGCGGGTTCGAGACCTAGAGAGTTTTGAGACCGAACCTGGGTTACTCACTGAGCAGTTACCGATCAGCACCTCTGGGTGCTTGCCACGGGAGACAGCCGACAGGCGCCTGGCAGAGCAGCGCTGCGCTCACTTCTGTGACCTCCCCTCTTGGTACGTCCTGTTGGTCACTCAGGTCAGCACGTGAGCCCCCGGGAGGCCCACAAAGGGGCAGCCACTCGGGGACCACTCGCAGACTGGCCAGGACAGCTTCCCCGTGTCCACGCTCTTTGCTAGCTTCATGGGAAGGTGCAGTTTTAATTTTGTATGGGTTTTTGTTTTGCTTTGGTTTTGGTTTTGCCACAGGAGTAAATGTCTTCAACTCTGCTACAGAAAGAGAAGTCTGTCCATGGCAGAATTTCAGAGAGTGGTAATTGGTGTAGATGCGCACTCAAGAGGACTCGATTGTAAAAATGATCCCATACCCGCGTTATTTTTCCAGTTATCTGATTGTATGAGGGGGAAAAACCCAAGTACTTACATTATGATTTTCTTGTGTAAATGAGCAATTCATAGCAGGATTTGGAAGCGACTGGTTAAGTGACCCTCTCGTCGTTTGTTAATATAACCACATAGAACTGTTTGTATGAGAAGTGTGTTGTGCAGTCGCCCAAAAGTGACCTGTTAGTCACAGTCCACAGGGAGCAGGCTGGGGACTGCGCACGCATGGTCAGTTCTGGATATCTGAACCCCTTCCTGGGGGCAGGCCCAGAGTCTGCCAGAGGCCTGTAACAGAGCCAAGCGGACTTCAGCTGCCACTCAGGAGACAGAGTTTGCAGTTTTACCCCGACAAAGTTGCTGAAACAAAAGGATTAACAGTTCTTCTAAGTGCTAGAGGATTATAACGGAATCTATCATCTTTACAGTATAATTTCCAAAATGTCCATTATACAAGAAGGAAAAGAAGAGAGGAGGAAGAGGGGAGGGGAGGGGAAGAGAGGGGAGAAAAAGGAATGTGGATCCCACTCACAATTGAAAAGATTAATGGAGACTAATCTGAGATGACCCAAAATGTTAGAACTAGAAAATGAGGATTTGAGATGTGGGTTGTTTGTTTGTTTGTTTTAGAGACAGTTTCGCAGTGTAGCCTGGGCATATCTTACTACATCCTCCTACCTCAGCCTGTAGCAAACTGGGATTTCAGACATGTACTGCAACATCTGACTCAACAAAAATCCGAAACTTTATTATAACTTTCCTTAGGAAAGAAGAATAGGTTTGTAACGAGTTTTTTGTTTTTGTTTTTGTTTTTGTTTTTTTTGAGACAGGGTCTCGCTTTGTAGTTCAGGCTGGCCCTGAGCTCACTATGTAGCTCAGGCAAGCCTGGAACTCAGCAATCCTCCTGTCTCTGCCTCCTGAGTGCTGGGATGACAGGCGTGAGCCACCACGCCCGGCTGTAATGAGTTTTTAAAAAATAGAATCTTTTAAAAAGAAATTTTAGAATTGAAAAACACAGTATGCAAACTAAAACAACTGTTTGATGACTTAATGAGGAAAATGGAAAGTCAGTGACTTTGGAAGTAGATCAGTAGAAATGATCCTGTCTGAAGGACACAGAAAGGTTAGAAACTAGAATGAACAGAGGGTGTCGGTTCTGCCACACAGTGCAAAGAAGACTGGCATGTGTGTGGTGGGCATCGCATGAGGAGAGTAGGGACCGAGACACCATAACAAGCATTTGAAGAGGTAATATTTCAGATTTTCCCAAGCTTGACGCAAGACAAATTTACATTTTCAAGAAGCTCGGTGAACCCTAAGCAATATAAACACACATGCTGCCTATGCAAAGCTGATGAAAACCAAAGAATAAAAGGAAAGGCTGAAAGCAACTAGAGAAAAATGACCCATTACTTAGAGAGGAGCAATTTGAAAGACCATTAACCTCATCAGAAACCACGGAGTCCGGAAAACGATTGAACAACATATCTTAAGTGCTAAAGAAAAATACAATCAAAGTAGAATTTTGTATCCAGGAAAAGATCCCTCAAGAGTAAAGGCAAAACTAATATTCTAGAGAGAATAAAATTTAGCCTAAAGAAGCTCTCTGCCAGTTAATACAGACTTATGCTTCCTAGAGAGCATGGCTTTTTCCTTCCTTCTTCATATCCACCCTTCCTCTTTCCTTTTCCTTTTCCTTTAAGGTGAAAAGAAAGTTTAAAAACTTTTGCCAAAATGGAGGGGGAGAAATACGTAGCGGTTTCCGCATAAATGAGCCTATATATTACATATGTACTTTTTGAAGGATAAAAGGTAGTTATATGAGTACTTTAATAAGGAAGTTTAAATTACATTTAACACATTGTTAGGTGAAATGATGAGTGTGAAATGCATATGAGTTAATTTGCTCCATCATGTACATGTTATGAAACACACGAGGCTAAAGCCCAGGGGAAAAGTGAGAACAGTATAGCTTACTTTGGGCTAGAAGTTGAAAATATAGCTCTGAAAATATTCAAAAGGAAATTTCCTAATAATTATTATAAATGATCTATGTTACTAAACCAAAGGTTCTCACATTTGCAATTTTGAGAACTCATTTGAGGACTCACCATCCGAATCTTTTTTATGATCACCCGGCACTTGCTCTGAAAAAGCTACTGCGAATCACAAGTGCCAGGGGTTAAATCACTGCAAGTGCAGTTAATCAGTGCTTCATTTCACTTGGAGCTAAAGCGCATCGTGGGGATTCCTTCTTACCTACAGGTCACTTCAGTTTGCTTTTTTGTTTTTTGGGGTTTTTTTTAGGTGAGTAACACTCACTTTTCAAACCAGGTATCTCTCCAGCTTCCCCCCCCCACACACACACACACCTTGCAAGTTTTCACCAGACACTCTGATTTAATTCCGCGAGCGCTCAGCATTCACAGAGCTGGACCCCCTGTTCATATTGTTCTTGTTCCCTGGACTCTCCTCGCTCTAACTTCTAACCATGAATGATAATAAAAAGAAGCACGACACACATTGATCAGCACTTTCTCTGGACCAGGCAATGTGCTCATGGATTTATCTGCATTCTCACGTACAAATCCTCCCAGCAACTCTTGTGTTCTTCCCCTCATTTTAGAAATGGAAGAAATGGGAGCTCAGAAGATCACTTGTCCAAGGTCAGGCAGCCAGCTTGTACCATTATGGTCTCCTCCCTTGTCTGTTCTCTCCCTTGTGTGTGTGTGTGTGTGTGTGTGTGTGTGTGAGAGAGAGAGAGAGAGAGAGAGAGAGAGAGAGAGAGAGAGAGAGAGGGAGAGAGAGAGAGAGAGCGAGAGAGAGGGAGAGCTTCTGCTGACTCCTGGAGAGCAGAGGAGACAGGGTGGAGACCTTGTCTCGGTGCAGCTGTGGCAAGGCTGGCCGAGGAACAGCTGTTGTGTAAAAACTGTGTGCATACTTCCCTTGCGGCCTTTCCACCTAGCTGTAGCACACTCATCACTGTGAAGCGCAGAAAGCATATAATAAGTGGTTCTTGAAATTAATCAGCTTCTTATAACCAGTGGCGAAGCATAGGAAGTCCTGCTCAAAGAATTATCAAAGGGAAATGAAGCTTTATATAAAGAAACATTTATTGTTAATGTGAGATTTTCCATTTGCGAAATCAGACATCTGTCTCCTTAATTGTTGGACACAGTGAAAGCACTAGGAAGAATCCAGCATTCCATTTTCTCGAGCTTTCTTTGGTGTTCAGTATTGTTGGGTTCTTCGGGCATTGTCCACTACAGATCCCCCCCACCCCCAGCTGGCTTCGGAAGCAGTGGCTGCTGAGTCAGGGAGGATACAAAGTGAATCTGCTGGAGTGGTTACTTTGCTGAGCACATTTTCATTGTGTTATAGTTTTTCTCAGGGTTTTCATGGTATAACGTGGCTATAAAGTTTGGAAACGGGTATTGATATTTTACCATGTGTATTTGTCAGTGTTCAGCTCACACTATAGCTGGCAAAACTTAAATGTGCAGGGAAAGCCAGGCTGCTGCGTGAGCTCAGTCTTAATGTTGAGAGACCCAGGAACTGAGTTCCGTCTCATGTAGAGAACTCGGTCTGTTCTTCTTGGCATTTCGTTGGCTGAGGCCCCCCCGAGTGGGAGAGAGTGACCCGCTGTATTCAACATCTACTGATTTAAATGCCACCTAGACTAATATTTGACCAAGTATCTGGGCACAAGGCTTTGCCGAGTTGATACAGAAAGTAGGACACTTGCCAGTGTGCCTTCATCAGATGGCTCCATTTCCCTAAATAATCATTTCCTTACATGTGGTCATCCTGTTGAGTAAACCCATATAAGTCATCATCACGCTCAGTTCTCTGCCGGCCCCAGGGCTAAGGGACCCCAAAGAGCTCCCCAAAAGTTTATGGCTTTAAGTTTCCTTTCTCCCTCTCCTTATATTCTTGGGGGATAGTTTCTTTCTGCCCCTGTTACTTCTCCATACGTCTCAGTAGTTAACAGCCTTTTCACAGGTTAACCGTAATTCATAAGGTTTTTGTATTACCGGTGTGGTTTCTGTCTCCTGGCTGGATCTTTACTGATATATTGATCTAGCAGTTTGCAGTTGCTAGAAAGGACTAATCCAGTGTCACAGATTGAAATGATTTGAAGTTAGGCTTCAGTCCCTGAGAAGACCTCTACTTTCTATTCCTGTTTACTCCAAGGGAAACAAATCAAACAGCCATTCCTAATTTATTTTGTAAAAAATTTGGCAAACTAGGAATGGAAGCAAATTTCCATATCTGATAAAATATATCAATGAAATGTCAACAGTTAATTGTATCCTTTGTGTTGAAAGACCTGTCTCACTCAAATTAACATATAAATCTATATTAATTCTAAATCTCAGGAATGTTTGGGGGATATCTATCAAAGTGACTGTGAAGTAGAAATTGACTGACTTAAACTGAAAATTGCAAGAAAAAACCTGAATAGTTAGGGTAGACTTATCAAACAGCGGAGCCTTCTATAAAGCTGTTGTAATGAAAAGAATAAAGGGATGACATGGGTTTAAACAGGCACATCACTGAGCAGAGCAGGGACCTCAGGAGCTAATTCAAAAGGTTTGGGAATTTACTGTAGTAATGTGAGCATCTCAGTGGAGAGGAAAACAAGAGCTTCATTTCATAATGCTGCCAGTAGTGTCATCCATTTGGGAGAAAAAAATTGGAGGCAAGTTTTGCATACCAAGGGAAGAAAGGACAGATGAAACATCTGTGTGCAAAAATAATACAGCATAATACAATCAGTACTAGAAGAAACTTTGGGTTAATATATATATATATATATACATATATATACACACACACACACAATCACTTCTCGGCCTTTTGGCTAAGATCAAGTGTAATATATACACATATACAAGTGTAATATATACACATATATATACATAATATATATACATATTATATATATATACATATATATATATACACAGTCCTCAAATTAGGGCAGCCCTCTTTAAGAAATCAGAAACATTAGATGCCTTGAAAGAAGAAAGTGCATAAATTTGACATTTAAAAAAAAACAGAAAAAAAGAGACTGCTGGATGGTAAAAAGGAACATATGCAAAATTGTAAGTCAAAAATATTTTTGGAAATAAATATTTCAGTACATATGACAAAGGATTCTTATTACCAATATGGAAATTCCTAAGAATTGATTTTTTAATTCAGTAGAAAATTAGGCAAAGGATGTGGATGGACAGTTCTCAAAAGAAGAAATGCAGATGGCCAGTAAACATGTCAGAAGGGGATAAAATTCAGCCACCATGGTGACCTTCGTCATTAATTAGATTGGTAAAAGACTGAAATGATTGCGAATACCTAGTTCCAATGCCGATGTGGGGAAACAGACACTTTCTCACAGCCTTTTTGGAAAAACCACAGACATTTAAAATTTTAAGTTTTCATGGCTAACAATCCTCACTGTGGGAGTCTCTGTCACAGGGCAAACATCCGTGCCCAAGAGCGGACGTGACATGTGCTGTGGCATTCTCTGTGTGTGTGGTCAGCTAGAAAACTGAAAAATGTAGTGAACAGAGTAAATGGGTTAATAAGTAAATTATATTCATCCATACTATGAAACATTACTTGACCATTACAAAGATTTATCTAAATCTGATTGGCCTGGAAGGTCACATGAACAAAAGCCCATTACGGTGTTGTGTGATCCCACTGGGTTAAAAAAAAATAGAAGGAAAAGATCAGTCCCCACATTTTTGGTTGAGTGTAGAGAAGAGAATGACCAACACTAAAGTGATAATGGTGATTATTCTAAGGAAGGTAGAAATAGGGTTTGAAGGAGGAAACCTGGGAAATCATTCACTTTTTCTTCGCTTTATTATTTAACTCATAACAATTATGATACCTTATATTTATAATTCAGATGTACAATATTAGATTGTTTTGAAATACCCTGTAGAAAAACACTCCCGGTGAAAACTTAGAGAGCTCTTCTAGTCAAATCTGTGAAATTGCTTCATGTAGAAAGATGTCACTAGGTAGGGTTTGTGTAGCCTACCTCACATATGCTTTCTGCTTCTGAAATTCAGTGACATCTATATTTCAAACACATCAAACCCTCCTCATATCAGTAGTTGGAAGCCACTGGCTTCCACCACAGAGGCTACCCCGCACCTCTTCTCCGTACCCCCTCTCACTTTCACTGACCCCGGTGATGTCCCCGTTGCTGTTTCCTCCTGGGTTTGCAGTTTTGTTTGCCTCTTTGCTACCAGTCTCTTCCCCTTCCTCACTGTTGTGACCAGATCGTCTTCTAAGAGCCACCTAAGATCTTCCCCTTGAGTTAGGACCATCAGATTCGCTCCACGTTCCCGCCTCCTCCTCCCGCCCGTCCACACCCTGGGTCCCAGCTCCAGCCCACACTGCCGTGTTCCCGAGAGCATCGTCCTCCCTGCCTTGGTGCTCAGTACACAGCTCCTTCCTTCTAACCGGGGACGCTGAGCTCGGGGGGGCCTTGGCTGCTCCGTGAAGTTGCCCTGACCCCTCCTTCCCTGCTCCCACATCAGAGCGGCAGTAATGATTCTCCTGGGCGAGGGCACCAGCTTGGCTTTTTAGTCACAGTCTCTCGGCTGGCATGTAGTAGGTACTCTAGGGCCATTTTCTAATGTAAAAAAGAAAGGAACAAATGAAGAACTCTTCATTTAAAAAGATTCAGTAGACTTAAACTTGCAGAAGGTAGTAAAAGGAGAGAAAAGCGAATTGTGTGGGTTCCTTGAAGGGAAGTTCAGAGTTGTCCTGGCTGGAAAAGCCTGGGCTACATAGAGTTAGCCATGTGCCCACGGATGAGTGTCTAGTGCTCGTTTGGTTTTTGGAGTCAGTCTCTCTGCATAGTCCAGGCCAGGCTCAGACTTGCGGTGTAGCCCACACTAGACTCCCCCTCACAATCTTCCTGCCTTGTCTACGGCCATACCAATGTAACACACCCGATCCTTTCTGATCTCTGAAGCTAAGCAGGGCAGGAGACAATCCTGACTCAGCCTCCTGAGTGCTGGGATCACGGGCTTGCTCCACAATGTGTTCTGAGTCAGGCATTATTGAGGAGACCCAGACAGCATCTGTGCACTTTGAATAGAATTCCAGCAATTCAGCAGATCGGCAGATTTTCAGACGTACATTGTGAAGAAGCCACGCGCCTGGCCCCCTCGCTCATGCCACCGTGGGTGTGTCTTCCCGCAGCTGCGGGGCCCCTGTCCAGGTCTCGGAGGTGAAGCTGCTGTCCTTTTCTTCGGGGCAGCTGACCGTCTTCCTGCCCGCCGAAGTCAAGGCCGTAGGGACAGAGCGCGACCGCGTGCTGCCTCTGCAAGAGCTGGCCATGCGGCGCCTCTACCGCGCCTGCCGCCGCTTCCTCAAAGGTACGTTTCCTTCATGCAGAGAACAAACTTCGGTGTCCCATGCTGCCTGATTGGCTTTCGCCTTTTAAAAATACTTTTCTATCATGGTAAAATACACTTAGTGTAAATACACCATGTTGGCTCTCTAGATACACAGTTCTATGCCAATAAAATATTTCCACACTGTTTCTTTTTTTTTTATTTTGAGATAGGGTCACACTCCTGCCACAGACTGAGTCTCCCCAATAGTCAGAAGTGTAGGCACACGTGACCCCACCCAGCTGGAACTTTTTTTTTTTTTTTTGAGACAGGGTCTCACTTTGTAGTTCAGGCTGGCTCTGAGCTCACTATGTAGCCCAGGCAAGTTTCAAACTCAGCAATCCTCCTGTCTCTGCCTCCCGAGTGCTGGGATGACAGGCGTGAGCCACCACGCCCAGCTAGCTGGAACTTTTTTCAGAGGAAAAACCTTAATGTTTTCTCAACACTGGTCTCTTTAGAACTCACTGCAAACAGCAAATCTCTCAGCAAAATGTGATCTTCATTTGTGAAGGCAAAACTTCAGAGTCACACTGCGTCTAAAGCAGGACCGTGAGGGTTTGGAGTGGGTAGTGGGGAAATGTTCAGAAGGCTCTTTTCCTTCGAGCAGACTTGAATGCCTCGCTCCATGTGAGATATGAGGAGAAGGAGGACGTGTGAGGGCCTTTGGCACTGTCTTCACAGCACGCCAGCTCCTGCTGGGACAGGGCCTGGATGCGTTAGTACTGCAGGGGGCGTATCTGCGGTCTGACCGAGAGGGTTAGTAGCAACGCCCTTAGCATGTCGAGGCCCTGCCTTCAGCCCCTGGCCCAGAATAAGGAGGGGAGCACTGGGCAATATAATAAGAAAAGTAGATTTCAGGTGTTTTTAAAGCAACTAAATATCTTGTTTTTATATAAAAAAGAAGGCCATCAAAAACACCTAACCTTAACCTTCCAGGAATGCCTGGTACAAAATTAAATTTTTTTAAAAAACTAAACTAAAAATTCTTTTTATTAAGCTATGAATAAATTACACTCCCCTAAGTGATGATTGGTGAGTCTGGACAGACACAAAAGGCTAAGAAGATATTTAGCATTTCCTTTGCAGAGATGAGATGGTAAGTTTTGGATCCCTCCTCATGATGGACATTTCTTCCGCTACTGGATGCTTACGGTCAGTGTCAAAACTGAGGGTAAATTTGTGTCGGAACGCTTTGCTTTCACCAGCCCTTCTGTGTGGCACGGATTAGACGGGGAAGGAGCGCTCCCTGTTTTTATTAATGACAGCTCATGGGAATGAGACGGGAAAACTTGGTTTCATTATCTTTCACTCTCTTTGGCTGCCTGCGTTGCATTCTTTTCCGCAAACATAATTTAGCCTGGATTGATGCTCGGGTGAGCAGACGCCAAACGGAGTTAGGGAAACTTAATGAAAGTCAGCGACAGCCTCCGGCCCCGTCCTCCTCTAGCTCCCTGACTTCTGCAAAAGCTTGCAAAGCCCTGTCTGGGTAAATTGATGCTTTTTTTGATCCTTGTTCTTAAAGACTATTTGATCTTATTCTTTCCTTCCCTCTACCTCAGAATAGCTTTTGGTTGCTCTTAAAAGAGCGAGTGGGGTTTCATTTTCTTTTACTATCAAAAATGTAAAAACATCTTTCATTTCCTATTAATAATAGATTTTTTATTCAATACCAGTCAGATAACAGAATTTTCAGCACAGAATGGTTTAACTTAACTTATTTGGTAACAGAGAGAAGCATTTGAAGCAGTTGGGTTCTAGAAAAGCTAATTTTTTACTCCTTTGCATGGTCTTTCTCTTGTGTTCCAGATTTGGACTTCCTGTCTCCCATCTCATTACCCAGAAGTCTCCTGGAGCTGCTGCACTGTCCCCTGGGGCACTGTCACCGGTGCAGCGAGCCCATGTTTACCATCGTCTATCCCAAGCTCTTCCCCTTGAGAGAAACGCCGATGGCGGGGCTGCACCAGGGGTAATCACGCTAAGTGGGCACTGGGGCTTAGGGCTGGGCATGGGTGCAGCATGGGAAAGACGGGCCGTGCCCGAAAGCCCTGTTAGTCAGCAGCTCCAGAGGGCAGTGTGCTTCCTGAGATGCGGCGAAACCAAACAGATAGGCACTTCAGCACCCCAGGGACCTTGGAAGTCTCTTTATTCATCAATTTTTGGTCATCTACAGAACCATCGTAGTATGCGTGTTACTTAGAACAGCTCATTCTTTGTGGGAATGTTTTCCTGGTATCCCCCTATTCACAGTAGTCTTTAGGTAATAAGAGATGGGAGAAAGAAGTTGTGCAGCATAGAGGGATGGGCCCAGCCCTTCTGTCTAACATCGCTAACGGGAAGTGTGTGACCACACTCACTCTGTGCACGCGCGGTGTTCGTGCTCTGAATTTCTGGTCCTTCCAAATGGCTTTCTCAGGCCCCTCTGTAGTTCTTGGCACAATGCCTCGAATTTGCTAAGAATGTTCACTGAGTAAAAACCTCAACACTGGCGCTATAGTTCAGAAAAAGACAACAAGAAGACAGGAAACGAAAAATCCCACATGTATAGTTTAGCTCATGGATTTTTCTAAATGTAGGATTAGTGTTATATTCGAACTTTTTTAACGTTTAAAAAAGAAGTAGTATAATACTTACACTTCCACTGTGGTGTTTTAGGTGAATAAATGTTCCAGAAAAACTGGAGCTTGTTATCCCTTTTCAATTCTAAAAAGTGTTTCCATTGTGATCATTTTTATAGAAACATTGCCAAGATTTTCTTGCCTTTATTGTTTTCTTTTCTGTTCTGCCCTTCTCACTCCTTCTCTTCCCTCTCCTCTTTCTCCTCTTTCTCCTTTTTCCTTTTCCTTTTTTGTTCTGGTGCTGGGGATGGGACCCAGGCCTGACTGAGTTACACCCAGCCCCCTCCCCTCATGCCTTTTCCTAGCGCCTGCACGACGGAGATAGCGTGTAGAGCAGGCTCTTTGCAGCCCGCCATCCCCGCCCTTCTGCTGTGAGAACGTGAGCAGACAGACTGCTGAGCGCCCCTGGGTCTGGAAACGGGGACGGAGCAGCCCACACGGCAGGGCCATGGTGCCAGTTGGCCAAAGAAGAAGCCAAACACCTGGCATATAGCAGATACTCGGCACAAGGAGTTCATTTATCTGCCTCTCTACCTGCTCCTTCCAGTAGCTGTGTTTATCTTTTTCTTGCTCTGGATAATCCTAGTTTGTACACTTTCAGTTCCCGTTTCAGCTTCGTATTTTTTAATGTTTTCCTGCTGATAGAGCCCCACTCTGAACCTTTCTGATTTGCTGGGAAAAGCAAACAAACCCCATACTCCAGTCTTGGAGTTTACTTACTGTACATTCACCATGCAGATCACTTGTACATGAGCAAGAGTTCCCCTCCACACCCCCAGCGAGCAGTCCATTCTGCAGCGGTGCACACCACCACGTATCCTCTGATCTGGTTCCATTCTGACACTTTCTGTGAGACAACATCTGATCAAAGTGTGAGGGCTCAGGCCCTGTATTAGTCAGTGTCCCATCACTGAAACATAATACCCACTACTCACAGTGTAAAGGAAAAGAGGTTTAATGTAGATTACGGTTTCAGGGGATTCAGTCCATGGTTGGCAGGCTCCAAGGCAGAAACCTCATGGCAGGAGGATGTGACAGAACAAAACTGCTCAGTTCATGGCAGAACAGGAGAACAGCCCTTGAGAGGAAGGGTGCAGAAGCCCATGCATGCACAGCCACCCCCATGTCCCCTGGAGCCTGCTTTACTAATCTGCTAGGCATTTCTTAATCCAACAAAGTTGACACATAGATAGTCATCACAGGGTCCTGGGCTGCCCCCACCGTGGGCAGTTTAGATGCCAATTGCAAACCCCAGATTGTATTACCCATACTTCTGTCCAAGCAGTGTAAATTGTTCTCACAACCTCCTCCTTGACTCAGTTAATTTCCTGGAGTTGCTGTCAGGACCCAGAAAAAGTCTTTAATCAGTTTGTTATAAAGGACATTATAAAAGGTACAGATTGAGAGACACGCAGGGTGAGGTGTGGGAGGGAGGTTTTGGCGCTCACATGCTGTTTCTGGGTGCCACCCTCAAGAGCCTCCATGTGTTTGGTTGTGCAGAAGCTTCTGAACTCTGTCCTCTTGTATTTTTATAAGACTTCATTAAATAAATGTGATTTCCAGAGGACTGAGGGGACCTAGCAGTCTTGGCGGCTATATCTTGGGCCCATTACGTGCAGAGCCCCTGTAATAAGGAGGAACTTGCAACCTGCTGTCAGGCAAAATAATCCAATTTATGACCAGCTCAAAGATAGAAAAAAGAGATTAGAGCATCTGAGGTCCACCTCAGAGGAAGGACTTGCGAAGCAGGAACCACAGGATTAAACCAAATTGAAGCACTTAGAGTCTTATGGGTCAGATTACCAGAGTTGATGGAATTGCATTTATGTTAGAATAAAAAAGACTGAATCAGGTTCCAAAAGTATTATGATGTGGGCAGAGTTAACAAATGAAGTAGACACATCAGCAGAAGCAGTGTCACTGGGTCCTAGTGGCTAAGGGCACAGCCCCTGGTTTTGACTCCTGTAGTACAAGACCCAGGACAAATTACTGAAGATCTCAGAGCTGCGTGTGTCATCACTCAGTCTTTGGGAGGTTCGGTGAGGTCACCGTGGAGGAGCCCAGGGAGGTGCACTGGGTTCTACCCAAGCGTGCCCTCCTGCTGATAGATGGGAACTAATACTGGTGTCCTTAGAGATGTTGACTATTTGTGTAGGTTACAGACTTTTCTTCTTATTTTTATTATTATTATTGCTTTTAGCAAATCCTCATATTAACAAAGTCATCATAAGAAAGTCTGGACTAGTCATTAAACTCTAGTTCAAGTCCTCATACCTTGTGATGATACACTTTTCTGCTGAAGACATTGCTTACTGCAAACACAGAAAAAAAGACAGTCAGAATGCTCAGCAATGAGCCCATCAGCTTCTAAATGTCTGTGAAAATAATCTTTCCTTTAGCATAGGCATTAATTTATGAAAATGAAGTAGATGATCCTCCAGATGAGGTCGTTTTGGGCTCCTTCACGGACATGTGGGCCACTTAACCAGCATTCCCATATTCCATTTGCTGCTCCTCGTTCCCCTGCCATCCGTCCAGCGTGCATAAGTGGGCATTGTCTCCGAACCGAAACCAAGTCCAGTGAGTGTGGAGTTTGCCCTTGTGTGCAGTGAGGCCACGGTGCTGTGCTGAAGCAGAGATGAAATGCCAAGACATCAACGTGGCTTTCTGTGGCGACTTAATGCCAGGGTCTGAGACCGAGACTTGGTGGCTTTCCTGTCACCCAGCACACAGTGCTCCTTCCCACGTTGCCATGGAGACCGAACTAAAAGCGTTCACTTCAGTCTCCTACCACATTCTTTGAGTACTTTCTTTTGTAACTGAAACCCAGATACTTGAATCCCTAATAGCTTATTACTGAAAATGAAACAAATATCTTTACTATCACAGACTAAAAAGTCTCACTAGTGTTACTTTAACATTTTCTAATTTATTCAGTTCTATTTGCATTGCTTGTCATACAATGATACATTGTATCAGCTAGTATCTAAATTCATGCCGACATCTGGCATTATTTTAAAAGGGAACATATTGACTATTCTAAAATACCAAATTCCAAGAAAGTGTTAGTTTTATCCTAAATTTAATGCAGAATGATGTAAAAAGAAATTACAGTATTTTACATAAACAATCAGTACCCAAACCTCAAATAGATGTACCAGAGGAGAATGGCTTATAAATTCAATGATTTTTTTTATCCTATAGGCACCACAAATTTTCATTCACAAATTATTGTTTATGACAATGGACGAGTATTTTTTTAGTAGTACGATGATACGTGTCTGGTTTTTCTCCCAAGTTCTGTGCTTCCCAACAGGAAATTGAGCCACGTAGAGTTGTTCAGAAGCGCTGTAGTAGTCTGCCAGGGATACTGCAGCAAAGTGCCCCGCTAGGCGGCCAGAGATTTATTTCTTCTTGTTCTGGACACTGGAAGTCTGAAATGAAGGTATCGGCGGGGCCAGTTTCTTCTGAGGGAAGGGTCTGTTCCAGGCCTCTCTGCATCTTATAGGTGCCTGCTCCTTCCCTATATCTCTTCGTACCATTTTCTTCTGTGTGTGTCTTGCTGTCCAAGTGACCTGTTTTTATAAGGACACCAGCCATACTAGCATAGATCCCACCCTGATGACCTCACCTTGACTCTTACATGTACCAGGACAGTTTCCAAATAAGGTCTCTGTGTAAGTCAGCTAGGCCACCATAGCAAAATGCAGTAAACTGGGTGGATTAAGTCACAGACTCCACAGTCCTGGAAGAGCCTAGGATATCGCCCCGCCCGTTGGTATTAGGAGATGGGCCGCCTCGAGTTCCTTCCCCTCTTCCCTGGATGGCTCCACTGGTCCATTCTTGCCTGTGGAAGGCCGAGTCTGAGGGCTTTCTCCGTTTTATCCCATCTCTGTCCTGTCAAGTCCGTGTTAGTATTTTTGCTAACGTGATGGACTGGATCCACCACTCACCTCTCTAGTCTCTACAGATGGTTCCTAAGCTCCCCCTTGGTGTTCGCTCCCAAGTACACTTTCTCATATTTTTAACAACATGAAAGGTTGAGAATTTTCCAGGTCTTTCAGTTCTGGCTTCCTCTTGCTTACTAATTAACCTAGTCTGCATTCTCCTACAAGTAGCAAGAACAGAGCAGGCCATGGCTTCGACAGTCGGCTTGGGAATCTCTTCAGCTTAGTGTCTACATTATCACCCACAAGTTCTGCTTTACCATCCAGCCAAACGCAGTTGCCGCCTTTCACCCTCTGGTTCTTGCCGCTTGTTTCTGTCTGAGACCTCACCGGAAGCACCTTGAACATCCATAATTCTAGCTACATTCTGTGTGTGCCAGGGTCTGAATTCTCTGTGTCAGCGGAAATGTTCTCTGGAGCTCCCCTCCTTCCTTTGTGCATTCGGGCTTTTCTACTTCTATCTTCGGTCACCTTGGATAATACAGGCGTTTTTATCATGTGCCTCAGAATCCTTCCAGCTTCTGCCTGCTGCCCAAAGCCACTTCCACATTCTCTGGGTGTTTGTTACAGCTGCACAGTGCTTTCCAGTAGCAAAATCTCTTAGCTTCCTTCAGACAAGAGAAAGAGGGAAACACTGATTTTTAAGAACTGGCTCCTATGACCCCATGGGCTGACGGGTTCATACCTGAAGGGGAGGCCGGCAGCAGACTGGAGGCTTCGTGCTGTAGCTGGAGCGAACACCTCCGAGGCCTTTCCTGTTGAGGCCTTCTACTCTCCGCCCACCTTATGGAGGAAACCTGCTTGACTCAAAGTCCACTGGTTGAATATTAAACACAACTGAGAAAAAAAAAAAAAGATAAAACTCCAAAGCAGCATCCAGACTGTTATCTGACCAAACAACTGGGCAGCACAGCCTAACCAAGTCGATTCATAAAATGAACCATCACAGGCATCTAAAAGGTCTTAAATCACTGGAATATTTTGAGACAGCAGCTGCAGGTGCTGTGGGAATATGCAATAGTGCTTCCCATATTCTCAGGTGAAATTTTCAGCACAACAGATTATAAGTGTGCATTTGGGTTTCATTGTGGTGACACCGCTGCTTCCATGCAATTAGGCCCTGACCGTCAGCAAAGAAGTCACGGTCCCAGGACTCAGGAGACCTAGCTTGGAAGTTGAGCTGTTACTTCTCCTAATACTGTGTGATAGGTCGCATTGCTGGGTTGAATCATATGCTTCAGAATTTCCCAATGGTTCAACTTAATTATAATCTGTATTTTACAATGGAAACTGAAGTACAAGACGACTGGAAATTGGGCCAGAGTCTCCTAGCAGAGCTGGGACCTGAATTCTAGCCTGTGACTCCACATCTTTGTTCTAGCTGCTGTACTATACAGGATTGATGTATAACATGAAGAAGTTTTGAAATAATATCCATAAAAACAAATTAAATCTTCTTTTAAGAGTCTGAGTAAGAAACTTTTAAAATATATGTGTGTGTATCTGGTGCATTTATTTCAGTGTGTGCTGTGAAAAACTTGAAAGAATGTAGATCTGACCCTTCACTGTGGTCAGCTTAGAAGGCAGGACTTTGCAATTAGGAAGTAGTGAGGTCGGAAGGTGTCTTAGTCTGTTTTGTGTTTCAATAACAAAATACCCTAGGCTAAGTACTTTATTACAAAAAGGGGTTTCTTCAGCTCATAGTTCTGGAGGTTCAAGAGCATGGCTCTGTCACCTACTTGGCCGTGGCAAGGCCCTTGTGGCAGGTGGCTTCCCAGAGCAGGGTGGGCACACAGAAGAAATTCAATGAGAGACAGGAAGCAGGAGAACGGAAGGGCCGCACCCGCTGCTTTATAACAACTCCGTTTTCTTGGGCGTGGGCCCCTTTTGCAGACCTGACTCTTCACACGTGCTGGTGTTAAGTCACTCGCGAGGTGCAGCCTCACATGTGCCGCCCACTGGGGCCCAGCGTCTGCCTCTGCATGGGACCTTCTAGGGGACAAACCACACATGCGTCCCATCTGGGGGCCGAGGTCAACTGTATGTATAGTTCAGTCCACAAAGTAAAATTTGAAAAATACGTATGTTTAAAGAGATTTTTTTGAAGTGTTTTGCCTAAATTCTTTACAGGTTAAAAAAAAAAAAAGGAAAGATAGTTGTAGCAAAATATTTTTGATTAATTAGAAGTATTTGCCTCCCAAGTGCTAGGATTACAAGCATGAGCCACCACACCTGGCCCTGTGATACATGGTACTGGGGATCAAACTCAGGACCTTGTGTTTGCCAGACACCAGAACCACGGAACTACATCCCGGCCCTAAAGGCATTCTGAAACAGGTCACATAACAACATGTGTGCCGGCGTGGTGGCTCACGCCTGTAATCCTAGCACTCGGGAAGCAGAGACAGGAGGATTGCTGAATTTGAGGCTTGCCTGGGCTGCATAGTGAGCTCAGAGCTAGCCTGAACTACAAAGCGAGACCCTGTCTCAAAAAAAAAAAAAGAAATACTTTCAGGTCCTTCCAGATAGCTCAGAAGAACTCACTGTTCTATTTAATTCACCCAGCCAGCAGGTGTACCCTTGGCATCTGCTGTGCCAGGGTCCTGTGGTAGGATATGTTACCGTGGGCTCCGGGCAGCCCAATCCTGGAATTATGCAGCCTGGTGCTTTCCGGAGTGGTTGGTCTCCTGGGACAGAGCGACTGCATGCGAGCTCCCAGGTCTGGTTATTGTGCCTCGAGCTAGGTCTCACTGTATTAGAGGGCTCCAGAACTGCCTTGCTTCTGCAGTTTCTTTTTTTCTTTCAGGAGAGCATAATACTCCTCTCCCACCAACTAGTAGTTTATCTTTTAATGGTCTCTCCTATATAATTCTTTTTTTTTTTTTTTTTTTTTTTTGAGACAGGGTCTCGCTTTGTAGTTCAGGCTGGCTCTGAGCTCACTGTGTAGCCCAGGCAAGCCTGGAACTCAGCAATCCTCCTGCCTCTGCCTCCCAAGTGCTGGGATTACAGGCGTGAGCCACTACGCCCGGCACTGTGGTATGCGGTGTTGATGGTTGGTGGGCGAGAGTCTCCACGCCCAGCATTGTAT
>PVIC010038309.1:0-17597 GCA_004025085.1 Thryonomys swinderianus | reverse complement strand
AAAAAAAAAAAAAAAAAAAAAAAAAAAAAAAAAAAAAAAAAAAAAAAAAAAAAAAAAAAATACTATATATACAGGTAATTGACAAACTCACTAAAAAGAGCATGCTTTTATTTAATTTTAAAAATATTTGCTACTGTTATTGGAGACCAGAATTATATTACTGATTTTGTCAGCAAACTAGTCTAACAGTCAATGAAAAGCATAAATAGTTCCATGCATACTACTTGTCATTAGTATGCAAATTAAGACAGAACACAAAATATTTCTATTGCCAGCAAGCTTGGTGTACTCTGACATGTGTTCTAAAGCCTTTGTATTGTCCCTAGTTTGAAGTCCTGAAATAAACTGCATAGGGAAAATAGTTTGTGTCTCTATTTCTATTACTTTTGAATCCCCAAAGAAATTGAAATAGAAGCTACCAGCTTCACTGATCAGGGACTGCTTTCATACTTTTTTTAAGTTTTGCAGTTCCACTTCAGCTGAAGTGCATTAGTTATTGGTTAAAAGAGGGTTGTCAGAGTTATGGATTTTAGCACTTTGTTGACAGAAGATTCTGATGCTCAGCAAACTTGGCTAAAACCTAGAAAGTGACAAATGCATGAAAAGTTGAAAAATAGGACACACAACTGTAAGCTCAGCTGATAAACTTCCACCCGATATTTACTATGTCTTGAAGTGCTGATGTCAAGGCAAAGGTGGAAAAACTGATCTCAAACTAATTTCAGGTGTTTTTCTTTTACCATAGTCGTTAGGTGAAGATGAAAATTTGTATCTTTCATTTAGGGAAGTGTATACTAGCAATCTATCAATATTTAATACAGATTATCTGAATGTTTGATATGTTAAATTTTCCTTTCATATTTAATATGATCCATAAAGATAACTGAAGCAAATAAAAGACAAAATGTTCCTAAAATATTTGTAAGCTAGACTAGTGTTCCTTTAAACACGTTCAAGAGTGTCAACAACAAAACTAGCATTGTTTTCACATGTGAAGATGGAGTTTCACTATCAGGGCAGAAAGCAGCTTAGTGAGACTTTTCAACACTCAGAGCTAACTTTGGATCAAACATTCATTGTCTCGTTTAGGACAAATTAAATTTCATGAGCTACAGAATTTTTATGTTCTTGTACTTTTTCTATCTTTAAAGTTAGGGTGATAACTCCTTATTGTACAAGATCATTCAGAGAACATATTTGTAGCATGCCTGCTGTAGATAAGGATGAGAATTCAACATTTCTACTCAGCAGCCAAATTGGCATTTTGCTTAGGATAGCAACTTCCAGAACAGGGCTATCTAATGTTTCAAGTACAATATTACAAGAAAAAATATCTAATAGCAAAAACTAGAACCTATACCGATGTCTCTATTAGTTCATGGGTTAAATAGAAAAAAAATGAATTTGGCCCTCAAATGATCTTTTTAATTTTTTAAAAATTATTTCCTGAATTTATTTAAATAATGCTAGAGAGCTGGGCATGGTGGCTCACGCCTGTAATCCCAGCACTCGGGAGGCAGAGACAGGAGGATTGCTGAACTCGAGGCTTGCCTGGGCTACATAGTGAGCTGAGGGCCAGCCTGAACTGCAAAACGAGACTCTGTCTCAATAAATAAATAAATAAATAAATAAATAAATAAATAAATAAATAAATAAATAAACGAATGAATGAATGAATGAATGATGCTAGAGCAACAGTGATTGTAACATATGGAATCAAAATGTGAAGTAATATAATCAACTAAATAACAGTGAAACAGTTGAAAGACCCATCCTCTATCAACTGCTATCATTTCTCTTCTCTTGCCTGTCCAAGACTTCTGGCTCCTTCGTAAAACTTATAGATCTAAATGGTATCTTCCTACTTTTACAAAGTAAGGAAACATAATTCAACTATTTACCCCCCCTCCCATTTTAGAAAATTAGAACCTTGGTTTTCAAAATACAGTAGATAAAGGAGGCTTAATAATCAACTAATGTGGACCAGGAGAACTAGGATACAATTGCTTCTGTTTTTTTCATAAACTGAGTTTATCGAAACATTTTAGGAGCACACTATGGTCCCATTCATCAGTGAGAAATTGGACCTGATGATATAACTTGATTCTCAAGTATTTTTTCCCATGCCCCTGCCCTCCTTTCAACTCCCAGCTCCTTATAAAACAAGGTATGTTTCCATGTTGTTCCGTTTTTACCACTAAATGTTTTCTTTCCCTACTTTGCTCCTCCCAGTTCCCTTTTTTTTTCTTCCTATTTCACAATACCTGCCATATGTTCTGGACCTCATGTATACCTTCAGTTTCTCACACCAGAGAAATGATGCAGTATTTACATAGCTGAGTCCTATTTGTTCCACTTAAAATTATGCCATAAATGTTTCTAAGTTATCATTCTTTATGGCTGAGTGATTCTCCATTTTATTAAAACAAACAACAACAAAAACATTTTCATCATCCATTCTCTATTTGATGAGCATTTGAGCTGTTTCCAAGACACGGTTTTTACAAACTGAGCTTCTATAAACATGGCTGCATACGTGCCACTGTGGTATGATGCCTTTAATTTTTTCATGAATATACCCAGAAGGGAAGTAGTAGGGTCAATGGGACTTCTAATTTTAGTTTATTGAGAAATCTACACACTGATTTCCACAGTGATTGCACCAGCCTACTTTCCCACCAAAAGTGGAGGAGGGTTTCTTTCTCCCCACAGCCTCACCAGCATTTGTTATTGATTGATTACTTGATAGCAGCATTCTTTCTGGAGTGAGGTGAAATAAATGGTTCTGATAAAACTAGGTTTCAACTTGCCAAAGATTAAAAGTAGAGCTACATCTTTTAGTACACACTAAACTGAAATTGAAATGGATTAAAGATCTAACAGAAACATTAAACCTGCTGGAAGATAGGTTCAGTAGAGCTCTTAGAGACATTGGCAACATTATGAACTGAAGCACAGTAACACAAGAACTAGCAGAAGGAATCAACAATTGGGATCCCATCTTATCAAAAAGCTTCTGAAAAGCAAGAGAAACCACCAACAGAGCAAAAAAGACAACCAAAGATATGGGGAAAAACTACCAGGGATTTCTCAATCACAACTCTACAATACAGGGTATATAAAAGATTTTAGTAATTAGTCCCAAAAATTTAAAGACCAAATTCAAAAGTGAACAGACATTCTTTTTTCAGATGAAGAAGTAAAGGCAGCAAATAAACATATGAAATGTTCAGCACCACTGTTCGTTTGAGAGATGCAGATGAAAACTTTCTTCCATTTTTAACATAACCACCAAAACAGAGTATTTAATGGAAACTCCTCCATTCTACAGGTACACAATTCGATAATTGCTCTGCCGGTAGTTTTGGCATGCATAATAAATAGAAACTCTTTCCCTGGAAATTGATGGTCCTATTAGTTTCATTCAGCAGTACCCATTAAGCACAACTAAAATATAAATATATAAATCAAAATAAGTGTTCTGTAATGGAGATCGTAAAATCTACTACATAAAATGACTTCATATAAATATACAGAACTGTACCAGCAGCCAAAGTGGTAAACCTTAAACTGGAAAAAAAATATTGCTACAGGGACAAGCAATGTTAAATCAGCAGGAAACAAAATGCAGCTACATTAATTTGTTGAAGGTCAAAAGCATGAATGGGAAAATGACTGTGATGAGAAACACATTCTGTGATGGACATGGATTGTCTATAAAATAACTTTACTACCAACCGTGACATTTGATGTCATTGTATGACAGAAAAGAATGGGGCAAAGTGATTAGTCAAAATCACTGTCACAGGAATAAGCTTGGTAAAGATGGGCACATAGTTATTTGATTGTACTAATTTCTTTATGCTTATAGCAAAAAAAAGCTTGAAATAATAGCTTAATTGCCTAACTGAATAAGCAGTCAGTGGTTGGCACATTGAAAGTTCTCAAATATTTGAGAAGAACAAAAAGTGCAAAGGTAATAAGACAAAAAGGTGCCAAAGGCAGAATGTATTTTTTAATATATCAGATAATCTGTGTTCTCAAATATTAATAGAAAAATGATATGAAGCCCTCATTGGAACATATTTAATGACCTCATACCAGAGATAATTTCAAAAGTCCAGGTAATATTTGCAGAGTCAAAATTAGGTCTGGATCAGAAAAAAAAATTAAGGATGTTCAAATATCTTTCTTAAAATGTATTTTGGATGTCTCAAGTTTTGAGGATGAAAATGTATACACTTCCAAAGACTGTGGATTCAAGCCAGATATGAAGCGTGGCAGTGAGTGGGCAGTAAATATTGCCATTAAGAGTTAATAAATAATTTCTTACAGGATTTGTATCTAAAATTTATATTTCCGTTGCTCTGGGTAAGTTTAATCAAAAGTTTTTTTTTTTTTACAGTTATGCATCGCTTTCAAATATCTGAAACTGAAACATTTTCCTCATTTTTCTCATAACTATTGACATACTTAGCTGCATTTCTTATAAGATTACTTTCCAAGTAAGCCACAGCTCCAGTATTCTATTTAGCTATGTATCGTGCCCACCTATCATTCTGTCTGGCACCTAGGAAATACTCAATAAATGCTTGTTAAACAAGTATATGTCTTTTAGTGCTACAATGCATGTGTGGAAAAGGTCATTACACCTTGTATTGCGTGCAAAATATTGTGTAATATTGAGTCACACAGAGTAGTAGTAGAGGTGAAAATTGTTTATTAATGGGTATAGATTTATTTCTGGGGTGATAAAAGTGTTCTAAAACTGATAATCGTAAAAATTGCGGAACTCCACAAATGCATTAGAGCCATCAAACCGTAAGTGTTAAATGAGTGCTTCTTATGTGATACCAACTATAAGATGATTACAAGCTCAAAAGTTATGTCAGTTTTGACAATTATTCTCCTGTATACTTAAACTAATATTCAAAGTAATTGAGAACAATCAGGACAAGTGAATGTGGAAATAAAAATGGAAGAGGACTCAAGGTGGAGGTTTTCTTCAAGAATGAGGAGCACCGCACTAGCGCTGGAGACAGTGGTGGTCAGTGACTCCTGCCTGCATGCTGCAGCTTCTCCAGACTTCCTTTCTACAGTTATTTCTACATTTATAACCCTCTAGGATTTGTGTTTAACTCTATTTCTGTGTTTTAAATGCATCGGTTACTACACTTTTCCATAAAAACAGTTGCAGCAAATGAAAGCAACGAAGTGGTATTTTTTTTTTGAAGGGAGCAAAACACTGTAAACAGATTATATCTAGAAAATTGTTTAGATTTCCAGAACAAATTTGGTGAAGTAAATCAAAGTAAAATGTCCCATTGTCACTGGTAAGTCAGTATCATTCAATACATGGGCTAAGTATCAAGAGGGCATGATCATTAAACCAGTCCGTCATTATTTGCTATGTGAAGTTTCCCTTCAACACTGGGTGGCGAATAATAAGTAGATTAGCATTAAACATGCCATCTGTTATGTGTTTTCTGTCTCAAAGAAGATGTGCAGCAAAAGTGAATTCCCTGAAGTAAAGTGTTATCTGAGATGCTTTTAATTATAGCATTTATTTCTACTCCTCACAAGAACAAACTTAAATTGGAAAGGAGCATGCAGATAGAAGATGGGTAAAAGGCACATTTCTTCAAATTCAAAAACAAAAAGTTTCCTACATGTAGCAGAATCATTTAATTACTATAAGATTTCCTCAAAGGATTTAAATTCCATCCACAGAAATTAAATTATCCTCCACATGTGCCCAAGAAGTGAAGGGGGCCAGGTGTTACTATGAAAACTAACTCAATGGCAGACTTTTTTTGCTTTGTTTTCTTTGTGGTGCAAATGCCTACCATGTGAAGCTACCCTAAGCTCTACATGATAATACAAAATGTCCAGCATCCTCCAGGCAGCACAGTGACCAGACTTCCCCTGTGGATGTGGAACACAGGATTGAGGAATCCATTCTCTCTCCCATTTTCTTTCAGTCAGTCTAAAACTGATAGTTTCCTCCATAAACCCAGAATGAATCTTGTGCTTCATGAAATCTTTCTGGGCAATATCTTGAGACCAAATCATCTATCATTATACATATAACCTATCATAATCAGGTAGAATATCTTGAGAACAAACCGTGTATACATCTAATCTATCATAATCAGCAAAGCACCATGATTTTCTAAAAGGATACATGTTATAATCTAGGGGGTGTGGGCCCAAATTTTATTGAGGATATTATAGACTTGAGGTTCGCACTGTGATAGTATGAGATATTGATGGTCAGTAAATGGTGACTGTATGTTAGTCACATTTTTGTCAATGGAACAAATTACCTGATACTGTCAAGTTAAAGGAGGAGAGATTTATTTTGGTTTGTAGTTTCAGAGGCTTCTGTCCTTGGACAGCTAGCTACAAGGAAAAACGCATGAAACAGGGACATGGCAGAAAGATGCTCTCTACCTCAAGGTGGCTGGAGCCATAGTGACACCAGACCATGCAGGAGACCTACACACCCTTACATAACCCCCACTGACCCGCCTCTTCCAACTGGTCTCCGCCTCCTCCTCCATTCATTCAGCTATGAAGTCAACAAAGCATTATAGGCTGATGAGTACAGAGCCCCTGTGGTCCAATTACCTCTCAGAAACCCTTCCTCTGAAACACGGACTTTTAACCACAGCAGTTATTACACTGAATTAGATTAAGATACATATCAACTCAAGTGAGTGCTAACTGAAGTAAGGGTTCTCCTTTCTTTAAAAATAATAACTTTGGCTTACCTTATAATTTTGTAATACTATATTCCATATTAGAAGATAACTTTATGTCTTCAGCTAGATAGCATCTTTGATGAGAACAATTTGAATCAGTTAAAATTTAAGACACTTAAGTAATTATCCTGATATTTAACTTATCTTGAGAACTAGTCACTTTGTATTATGTATAAAACAGCGAGTTGACTGATAATTGCTACTTCACAAGAGATTTGTTC
The DNA here is from genome assembly GCA_004025085.1 of Thryonomys swinderianus. Classification (NCBI taxonomy): domain Eukaryota; kingdom Metazoa; phylum Chordata; class Mammalia; order Rodentia; family Thryonomyidae; genus Thryonomys; species Thryonomys swinderianus. The sequence goes on along the minus strand of PVIC010038309.1, from coordinate 10,612 downwards.
TTTTAACCTTTGCTAACACAAATTGAATGACATTACTTGTGTGACTTTCACTGCTCACTGAAGATACTTAAAAGTTTATTTCAGTTTGCCCGATGTGACCCACATTTGCAACCCCAGCTACTTGGGAGGTCAACATAGTAGAATTGGAAGTTCAAAGCCAGTCTACAAAATTTAGTGAGATCCTGTCTCAAAAAAAAAAAAAATGTTTTTCCAAAGCCTGGGAATATAGTTCAGTGATGAACTATTTACCTAATATGGTTTAAATTTAAACATATGTAAACATTTATTAGTTTAATGCCCAGCACCAGAAAAGCAAGAACCAAAAAGAAAACAAAAACTTCATACATATTTCTAATGCTGAAAGTACAGTAAAGTTCTGAGGATTTGCCAAAATCATACTATTTGCTCCAAATGGCTTCAATAACACAATGTCATAAACACACACACACACACACACACACACACAGGAAATCATAAGTGGATAGGCCTCTTTTGCTTCAAAAGTGCACACAAAAATTTGATTCCATATCAATGCTCTTTGCAAGACAAAAATTTTCTATCAATCCCTGATAATACTTCTGTCTCTATCTCTGACTTTCCCTCTGTCTGTCTGTCTGTCTGTCTCTCTCTCTCCTTCACTCTCTCTGTAATATATTTGCAGTACATAGGATTAAACAGAAGAGCCTATAATGAGCTACATCCTGAAACATCCTGAAATGTTTTAATTTTTATTTTGACAGAGGAGCTTGCTAAATTCTCCAGGCTCCATATACCGAAGCCTTCCAAGTTGTTGGATTATATGTGTGCCACCAGACTTGGCAATCTTTACTGATATTTCTTTGCATTTTTCCAAGCCTTCATTGTGCTCAAAACATGTATACTGTATTCACTGCATACACAAACATACATGAATGAAAATCACCATTCTTACCAATGAAAAGTTTCACTTACCTTGATGCCACTATCAAGTTTAGTGTTATGTAAAACTTCATTTACATTATGTTTGATTGCTTTACTTGATATGTTTGGTAGCTTTGACCTTGGTCTTTAAGTATCACTATGACTTTGTTGAACAATGTATATATGAATCTTCTTGGATTTGTATGCATAATTGGCAATACTTCCCTGTATATATTTCTTTTCTTAGAATAGTACTTACTCCATGAAGCATTTTTATAATGTAACCAAATATTTTTCAGAAAAGTCATATCTTTATATTTGTATTATATATGTCTAATTAAATAACTATTTGGTTTAGAATTCTTGGAACTGGTTTTTGAGAAGGGACAATTTTGGAAAGTTCAGGTCCTTGCCTAGCAAGCACAAGTTACCAACTTCAGTCTCCAATACAAAAACAAAAGAAAACAAAACAAAACAAAAACAAAACAGGGCTGGAGATTTAGCTCAGTGGTTCTGGCGCCTGCCTCGCAAGCGCAAGGTCCTGAATTCAATCCCCAGTAACCACATACAATGCTGGGAATGGTGACTCACACCCACCAGCCATCAATACCACACACCACAGTGCCAGACGTGGTGGCTCACACCTGTAATCCCAGCATTCGGGAGGCAGAGGCAGGAAGATTGCTCAGTTCCAGGCTTGCCGGGGCTACACAGTGAGCTGAGGGCCAGCCTGAACTACAAAGCAAGACCCTGTCTCAAAAAAAAAAAAAAAATGAGAGAGACCGAGAGACAGAGACAGAGACAGAGAGAGACAGAGAGAGAGAAAGTTTAGCAGATGCAACCTAGAAAAGCCTTAGAGTGTTAGATGCAGAGTCTGATGTTTGATTCTGAGTGCCACTAAGAGAATGAGAATCCTCATGAGAATAGACAATAAAGGTCAAGCTCAGGAAGTTTAAACTGTGAATGAAGACTTCATTGGCAGTCAGACAAGAGGCCACCTGTGAATATTAGTATATCTACGTGATCAGATAAAAAATCCAGCAGATTCATAAATCATGGTTCTGGGTGTGTCTCTGTGGATCACTACTCTAAATGTGACCTTCACCAGCTTTTCTCTGGTGCTGTTTCACTATTCTCAGGGCAGCATGAATGAATCACTTTTGTTCTACCATGCCTGTCTGCCCTGAAGTTTCTGGCTTAGAGCCTGCCACTCATGTACAGAATCTCCTGAAATCCAAAGTTAGATTATACATTTCCTCCTTTAAATTGTGGTTGTCAAGTATTGTGTTATCACGACAACTGACAAAGAAAATAAATAGGCTCAGAGAGAAATAAACATCAATGAAGTCAATGAACTAAAAGCAGTAAAAGTATCAGAATAATGATGAAAAATATTAGAGAATTAAGGTAGAAATATATTTTACATACACAAAATGAGGGTCAGAAAACTTTATTAGCTAGCACCCTGACCTTCAATTCCAGACTGTTTTGGAAGGAAGTTATTCTTAGGACATCAAATAAATTCCTGAGAAAAGGAGATTTAGATAGACATCTTTTTCCCTTTGCCATGAGATGGGCTAAGATTTGATTCAGCAGGTAGAGCGGGCATGAATGGTTCAGCTCAGTCTTTTCAAGTTGCAGACTTCTTACCAACAAAACAGGGAGAGCTGGTCCACACTTTTCAAGCCTCTGCCTGGACCACATCTGCCACTACACCATTTGATTAAGTGACACATGGACTCCTTGATTCATTGTATGGTTTTATATAATCCTCCTTATCGGAGCACACACAAAATGTATGGCATCAGAAATATCTCCTACAAAATCATTACATATATGCTCATAGTTTCAATTTTCCTATGGCAAATACTGAAATAACTCAATGGTCCTGGTTAAAATAATCTGTAACTGTTTTTGTAATTTCTTTTAATTTTAGTACAAATAGATATTAAGAAAACTATAAAAGCTACCCTATGAAAAACTATAATCTATATCTTCAATAAAACTACAATAAACCTCATTTAAAGTAAATGGATTTTATTGACTGAACTATAACATTTTTAATTTTGTGACCAGATTAGTGTAGCGTATTTGATCAAAAATTGAAAATGTAAATAGCATATTATTGCTTAGAAAAGCTAGAACATAATACAAAAGCATAAACACTCAAACAAAAACATGACCATTTCAGAAAACTTACATGTCCTCCTTACTGTCTACCACATTTTAAGCTATTCTCCAATGAAAATCTAAAAGCAGCATTGTGCGAGCACCAGAAATTAAACCAGCTGCAGTACCCAGGAAATTTATGTTGCTGCTCTTATCACTACATGTTTCCAGCTGGGAGAACATCGATGTCTTCTTTCGGAGTTCAGAATCACTGGGCATTTCTCAGAATTGGCAGATGGATGGGTGACCAAATGCTGTGTGATAAAGTAGCTGCCTGAATTACAGTATTCTGTGCAGGTATGTGGCGTTTCAGTTTCTAAGATGGACAGAGTCAAACTTTTTGATCCAGTTCCTAAGTGACCCTTCCCTATAGAAAAAAAATGCTATCACAATATATCCAAAATTAACTTGCAATAAAAATAACTTGGATGTTAAAAAGTCATGCATAAACATTTGATACAAACAAACAAAACAAAACCTGCTGAAACAAACAGCGTGGTAAACTGCCAGAGTGGAGCAACTCTGAAAACATTCCACACTTAGTGGCTCCCATGTTTTTGGTTGACTGTCACTGAGAGGTCCTAACCTGTAAGACCTCTCCCCTGCTCTCCTGGTGGGACTGGGAGACACTGTGCAAAAGAAGGGAAAAACTGGTCATAACCTCTTCAATTTTTCTTTACAATAACTTTGTAAAAAATCATTTCTTGCTTGACAGAATTTCCCTATGGCTTTGGGCCACCTTCACATAGCCATCTATAATTTTTCTTCTGCTTGAAACAATCTCCCACATGCCACTCTCATTAATGACTGAGATACCCCCTGACGGTGCTTAACATTTAATAGTTCTAGAGCTCCACATTTGCCCAAACAACCTTTTCCATTTACCTTACCTCAAAGGCCTTCTAATTTTTCTTCAGAGACAGAAATCCTTTAAGCCCATTGTATCCTTAGGCTACAAATTTACTGAGATTTAGGTTTCCAATAAGAGCGTTGAGATGAATGCCACCTTCTCATTTATGAATCAATTTTTGCCCATCGGCTTTTTACTGTTATTACTTTTTATTTTATTTTGCACTCAAAGGAGAAAAGCCTCATATACATACATATATATTGTGGATATATATATATATATATATATGTGTGTGTGTGTGTGTGTGTACACACATATACATATATAAACATAAATAATGCAGTCATAGACAAAACACACTGCGTTATGTTCAAATTTCTCAAATTTACATAAAACTAACATTTATGAACAGAATTTCTAAATAATTTGTCTTAAAATCTGCTATACCTTGTCATTGATTTCTGTTCACTTGAGAAAGATATCCAGCATAAAATTTCTCAGAGTTGTATTTAAAGTTGATTAAAGAAAGTTTTTCTTGAATATAATTCAATACAGATGATGTTATATTTTATTTAATTACACAGGTTAGAGATCGAATGCACATAGTAAAATAAAGTGCAAAAATATTATTACTGCTTTAGAAAGTACAACATTGTTAGATAATATCTTTTGAAAAGTTCCCACTCTTTTACAAGGAAAGACCAGGAACAAAAGTTGAATTTTGAGTTTCTTAATGATAAATATTTGTGAAAAATGTCCCATATTTTTCTACTTTCATTCCTTTAAAATATGTACTTTTTATAAAAAGCTCACTCTTTCCTAAACTATGAAAAGTTGTTTTGGTGGTTGTTTGTCTCCTTTCAAAACAAACAAACAAAAAAAACCAGGGGAAGTCTGTTCTGTAAACCTAATTGTATACCCTTAAATAATGTGTAACTGTACCTACATATAATTTTTTTGAGACAGGGTTCCACTTTGTAGTTCAGGCTGGCCGTGAGCTCACTATGTAGCCCAGGCAAGCCTCAAACTCAGCAATCCTCCTGTCTCTGCCTCCCGAGTGCTGGGATTACAGGCATGAGCCACCACACCCAGCTACATATAATTTTTTAAAACTTACATTTATAGTTTTGTTAGAGGCAGTATACTTGATTGTTTGACTTTTTATTTTTTATTTTTTGCACTGAAGATCAAACTCATGGCATTGGCTTGCAAGATAGGCACCAGAACTACTGAGCTAAATTCCCAGCAAAATTTCTTTCTCTTTTTTTCTTGGTTGAGAAAGGATCTTGAGACAGGGTCTTACTATGTGTAGTCCAGGCTAGCCTTTAACTTTCAGCAATCCTCCTGCCTCAGCCACTTTTGCATTAGGTTTACAAACATATGGCACCACCCACTATCGTAATGAACTTGAAATATAGCAATAAACTCAGATAAGTTTTGTTAGTTGTAACAAAATAGTAGGGGAGTATTGCAATATAGGGAAGTATTGCAAAATAGTAGCGGAGTACTAAAATGTTAATTTGAAAATAGGTATGTAGGGTAATTATGTACAATAAAATGATTTGAGAGGTAGATCCCTATGAGCTTACAAGTGACTGTCATTCATTGGGAGGTGGTTGTATGGGGCTGAGGTCCTTCGTGGATGAGCAGGAGGCTGAGAGAACTCTCATTTCTTAGCCTGTCATCAATTGTAGCAGTTATTTTACATTATGAGTAACACTGCATTGGACTGAAAAGTTTTAGCATTTAGATAGTAAAAGATTGGAGAATGGACATTATAATTAAATTATTTTACATCTGTAAACCTTATGTGACCAGAGAACTCTTACACAACTATTTAAGATAGTAGAACAAAGTATATGATATCAAAGCAAGCACTGACTGGCATGATTATATTCAAAACAATTCTGTTGATTTTGTGTACACAAAACTACATAAACAAGTGGTAAAAATTGGGAGAGCATAAAACAAACTATTAGTTTAGTAGAAAATTCACTCCCTATGTATGTCATATAAAATTATTTGTGTGATTTGTTTCCTATTTTATACATTTACATACACTTACATTATTCAACTTAAGCAGTCAACCAAACAAAATTGATGACATTTTATTCCATAGTAATTATTTGACATGTGGTGATGCACACATAGGAAGGGGAGATAAGGAATTCTTGAATCTATTCAAAGCTGTTATGTGACTGTTCCCAACCACTGCTCCATTTTCTGAAAATCGTTATAAATTAAGTCATTTGATACATACAACTCCTCAATGAAACATGATCTTACTGTTGACTTCTGTACTCTGGTGCACATCCATGGCACAGTTTGGAAACCATTTTTCTTAAAATATAACTTTTTAGCTCACATTCCGACATTCTAAAATTAAATATGAATGAGGAAGTATATTTCTTTAAGCTCTATAATTAAAATTTTCTATTTTTCGCATACAACAATTTCACAATTTCTTTATACTATCACTTTACCAAATATCCAAGATAATATACTTTAATAGAAAGTTTTAAAAAATACAGGTATGCAAACTATGCCCTAAAATATGGATTAGATTCTGTCACATTATGATTTTTGTTTAAAACATACACATTATATTATGTGCAAATGGATACACATGGAGGATACACTAATAAGTGAAATAAATAGATCACAGGTAGGCAAATACCGGATCTTCTCTTTGATATGAGCACCTGTAGATGCACATTAGCTCTAGAAAGTATGACAGTTTTTGTAGAATGGGAAATTTCCAAAGGAAATTTAGTGTGGGAATGTAATGAGGGGAAGGAATAAAGATGACTCTGAAAAAAAAATAAAAGAGCATGTATATAGGGGGTGGGGAGGTGTGGATGGGTGGGGATATGGGTAAAAATGAGAAGTGATTGTGTCATATATTGGTACAAATTCCCCAATGTTATGTGTGATTGTGAGATGTATATAAATTGTACCAATAAAGAATTCAATTTAAAGATCCAAATTATATACAGAAAAATGGCATGTTGAGTTGTTAGTAAAACTATGTATTTCAGTTGCTCATTATTATTTATTATAAGTATATTTCCATTTAACATAACTGAACAATAAAATTCAGATAAAAATTCTATGGAATTTTGTGTTAAATTTTATAAGATCCAGAGTCATAAAACCATTACTTGCTTTTTCCTAATTATTTTAATTTTAGACTTACTTGTTTTCCACAAAAAAATCAAACAACTGTGAAATACTGATTTATTCAGAATGTCATTTATTTGATGCAACTCTTTGCATGCATACATTCTGAATAATACCCTTGACCAAAAATAAATTTCTTATGTAAATCTAGACTTTTCAAATATTTAATTTGACTTCATTAGTCACACTTGAAAAATAGTAGTATGGAAGGCTGCTCAAAGAAGAGCCAGAATTTATACACAGATGGTCACTATCTTAAAAGGAAAACTAAGGGCAATATCTAACTTTTGGAGCCTTGTCAAATAGTTTGATCTTCTTCAATACAGAGAGAAGCCAAATTAAACAGAAATCAATTAGCATGTAACAAGTAATGATCAGCTATGATTTAAACTTCAAAAGGAGACTGAGACAGAATAACAATTGGCCTAGAACATATTTTACTTTGTAATCATCTAACAACAGAGAATTTTGAATAAAACCAGAAAAAAATCTGTAATAGTTATGGGATTTAAGACATTGAAAGAATACAAAATTCTGATGATATAGCTTTCTTAATGCAAAATAATACAGGGGCATGCTGCTATTGGAAGAAACAAGATTATTTAGATATTCGAAAATATATCTGCAGTATTTTAAATATTAAATAATAGCATTATAAATGAATAGCATTTACATCATGATAATGCCAAGGGAAATGTATCTCCTGAAAGTGTGATCATGAAAAGACAAAACTGAGCGTGTGTTGTTTGTGTGAGCAACTACTTAATAAACTTTACATCACTGAGAAAGAAGCTCAAGGAAATTAATTCGAGATGAGTCTCTCTCTAGCAAATTCTTTGTACAGTGAACCTTCAAGTCATGTCCAGCCTAACATATGAATAATTTGGGTTGATTATGTTAATGGAACATTCATCTGTCTCTTGTTTTCTACAGCATGTACCCAGCTAAACATTCAGATCTCAGCTGTATTGACTTACCAACAATTTGATTAATAACCAGCTCTCAGGAACTGAACAAGTTCATAACTCAAGGGTCCACTGTACAATAAGTATAATAAGATAAAGCTTTATCTATATCCTGAAAGTGATTGGTCTGAATTGCTCAGTAATCACAGGTAAGAGTCAACCAACCAAGCAACGTTCACTAACATACAAAATATTGGAACACAATTTCTTTTTTTTTCCCTTTTTTTTTGTAGGGGCAGGGTCTTGGTATGTAACTCAGAATGACCTTGAAGTCCCTATGTATCCTCAACTGGTCCTCCAGACTCTGGGATGACACATGTATCAAACCATATCTTTTGTAGAATGCTAGATATGAAATTTTACCAAATCAGTATCTTTATTAACTGAGACATCTGTAGTAAATTTCTAAGGAAAGTTAAGGAATTGGAAAGAGGTAGAGAGAAAAAAGTTACGTATTTCATATTATTTTTTCTTGCCTCAAGATTTAATAAGTAATTGATGGGTTAGAAAATTCAGTGGTATTGGAATATACTATAGTTTTGGTTTAAAATATCATGGTAGAACAGGACAAAGTTAATCTACACTCATAACAGGAACTTTAATGCCTTCCCAAAACATTGTAATTTTCCTTAGTTTTCTGTGCAGTTCTTTGTACTTCTGAAAGTCCAGTATAGAAATTCTATATATTTGTTTATTGTAGATAAATATATTTAACTATAATTGGTTATTTTGAATTTTTCCATTTTATCTATTTCTCTTTTGTGATGCAAATCCAGCTTAATTTCTATATTAAATTAGCAGACTGGTAAACAGAAATTTCAAAGAAAAGTAACAAAGTCATGAAGACAAAGATAAAATAAATTAGAGTAATTATTGTTTTTTAATGGTTAAGATTATTTTATATGAAAATGTTTAGGGATGAAGGATATGGATATCTATGATAATTAAGTTGTGGAAAACAAGGAAATTAAAAATGAACATAGAAAAAGAAAATTTAAAAATACAGGGATTTTTATTATTTTCCACACAAGGGAACATTTTTTTTTGGATATTTAATTTTCCTTCTATTTTAAAGTTAAGGGTGGCACTCACAACAGAAGCCCAAAGTAAAAATCTTAGTTGTACTATACAATGGTTTAGGAATCCTTACATTTATACTAATGATCTGTAATCCTTACAGAATCTGAATATAAGTGGATAATATTTCATGGTGCACTACTGGCATCTCACTAAATTCAGTGCTTATATGCACCCAACCACAAAGACCTTCTGTTAAAGAGGCCTTTCTCAGACTATCTTTCTTTTCTGTACAGGAGGTAATTTTTGGTGTTGAATAAAGCATTAGAACTATGTTTTCACATACATAAAGAATGGAATCAAAATGATATACCTGGAAAACATGGGGTGCAATAAATTGAAATATGAATTGGTAAAGATAAATTTAAGAGAACAGAATACTGTTTAGAATTATCAGGATACACAATCTTGCCCTAGAAAGGGGTTTACATGTGGATCTAGTAGCCTAAAACTGAATAAAGATGTCAGTATGCTTGTAAGGAATATTGTCCCTTGATAAAATGCATATATTCTCTTTATAAAAATAATTAGAATGTAGAAAATATTGAAATGCACGATTATTTTCTTACTAAAGTATTATTTTATAAGAGATTTGAATCAGAAAAATACTTTTTTACAGTGCACATAGGTTTTACAGATTAATGATTTCATGTTGGCATTGCTACATGTATTTACCATATTTTAATCATTTCTCCTCATATACCTTCCTTTCCCAACCATTTCCCTAAAGATTACAGATTATTAGTAAATAACTGTATTGTGTATCTTTATTGTTAACATTCTACATGTACTAGGAAGGGAGAATATTTTCCTTTCTGCTCTTGTCTTTAATTATATTTCCTTTTGAATAACAGGGAGAAAGAAAGAATCTTTCATAAGATGAAATAGACTCTCATAAGATGAAAAATAGAAATATTTAATACAGCTTTTAAAATACTTTTTAAAAAATTTTAATCATGAGTTTTTTCAAGAATTAATGGTGTATGGGGAAGCAGAAGGTGTGACATAAGTGAAACAATTACTATCTTTTTAATATTAACATATCACAGAACTACAAAAACATATACTTGAAAACAGGCTTCAATAACATTAAATTAATTAGAAAGTGACATAAATATGAAATATTTTTTAAAGTCAGAACAATATAACTAAGTGATGTGACAGAAGAGAGAAACAAATATGCCAGTGATATTCTCAGACCAATAATATTGAAGTTAATAGGCTACGATACTTTACCAAAGTCTTCTTAATCAAATGCAAAGATAAAATATGGTGCTTTATGAAAACGGATCGAAAATTTATATGAATGAAACATGTATGCTGAAGATTTAGCTCAAGTGGTACTGTGCCAACCTTGAATGAAACATGTAAACATGATTATAATTTCTTACTTTAAGAAATAGAAAAATCCCTTAATTTAAGGAAAACTGCATATATATATATATATATATATATATATATATATATATAT
>PVIC010038308.1:0-17664 GCA_004025085.1 Thryonomys swinderianus | reverse complement strand
AACCACATAGAATGCTGGGCGTGGAGACACGCCCACCAACAATCAACACCGCATACCACAATGCCGGACGTGGTGGCTCACGCCTGTCATCCCAGCACTCGGGAGGCAGAGACGGGAGGATTGCTGAGTTCGTGGCGGCTTGCCTGGGCACCATAGTGAGCTCAGGGCCAGCCTGAACTACAAAGCGAGACCCTGTCTCCAAAAAGCAAAAAAAAAAAAAAAAAAAAGTCAGACTATTGGAAACGCCTACTCATCCTGCAGAACCCGTTCAAACAAGGCCCCGTCCTCCAAGCCCTTCCGGTAGGAGTTTGCATCTTCCACCTATGTCCAGTGGGGAAAAGCAAAAGAATTCATGTCGATAAGGCTCTGCTACAGCACTTTCTAGAATTTATCTTATTTATTTTCTGCTACAGCACTAGGAGATGATACGATTATCCCCTTGCTCTCTCATTCATTTTTATTCATTCACAGATACTCATTTATATTTATAGATTCATTTTTATTTCTGGTACTGTGGATGGAAACTAGGGCTGTGAACATACTAGGCAAGTGCTCTGTCACTGAGCTACACCTCAGCTCTTTGAATGTATTTATTTGCTTGCTTATCTATTTAATTTTAAAATGGTCTTGCTAAATTGCCTGGACTGGACTGGTTTCGAACTAGCAATCCTCCTGCCTCAGCCTCCCAAGTAGCTGGGATGACAGGATTATAGGTGTGTACCACTATGCCTGGCCAACTGTCCCCTTTTCTAAAGGTAAAGAAATAAGAGACTAAGTAGAAGCCAGACTCACCTGGTATCTGTTACTCTGTGGGTTTCAGGTTTGCAACCCCATGACTGCATCTTGAAATTTTGGTCCAGTTTGGTGACATGAACAGCATCCTGGGAGAAGGGTATATACTGTCCCTCACTCACCAAGAAGACTTCTGCTCCCCAAAAGGTAAAGAAGCCTCATCTGTCACTTTCGATTCCCCCAGGGGAAGGCCAAACACTTGTCAGTGCTTAGGCAGGTTTGTTGAATGAATGAATGAATGAATGAATGAATGAAGAACAAATGAGACCCACGTTGGTGGAGGAGAAGGGAGAGTGGGAGAGCTGCAGGGGACCGAGCCTGGCTGGGAGGGACAGTGACAGAGAAGGGACCCTCCCCAGGGGCACTTGACGGGCACAAGGAGCTGTGTGTGCTTCCAGCCCCTCTGCCGGGGTCCCCACTGGCTGCAGCGCTCAGAGGAGCCCACCAGCAGGGGGCTGAGCACCCAGCCGGGCACCTCGGTCTCTTGGCACAGGAGACCTGGGGGACCATAGTTCAGGAAGCTCTGACTTCCCACCAGAGGCCAAGAGGAGAATGACCAGTGGTGGAGGGGCAGAAAGCAGAGCAAGGGCCACTCTGCCCGTGCCTGGTGTCCCCAGGACATTGGCCGGCCGGGGACACCTCCCTTCTCCCCACACAGAGCTGGCAGGACAGCTGGCTCATCCTTCCTTGGCCAAAGCCTGCAGAAAGCATGTTCCTCTCAGAGCCACGGGCCACCAGCCAGCCCACCGGGACATCCCTCCGGGAGGGACAGGGTGGACACCCAGGCTGGCACTGTGGCTGGCCACCCTGCTCAGCCGACTGGCGGTTTCCCTGTCTGGGTCACTGTAGCCCAGATGGCCACAGCACATCATGGGTGGGGGACAGGGCGGGGGACAGGTTTGCTGTCCAAACTGGGGACCTAGCAGGGACAGAGTGGCTCCACACCCGCCACCCCCATGGGGCCTGGCATAAGGATCACGTCCCAGGAGTGTTCCCACGGGCACCTGCTACATGAAGACCATCAGCATGAGGGCGGAGATCAGGCCAAGGGCATCAGCTAAGTGCCTAACAGAGACAAGCATGGGGCTTTGAGGCCACAGATTTGGGACAGTGATGGAGGCCCCAGAAGAGAAGGTTGGAGGGGCTCTTCCAGCCAGGACACTGCAAAAGTGAGCTGCAGCCACAAGGCCCGGCGTGCTCACCACGGAGGGAGCTGTCCTGCTGCGACTGTGCCAGCTGCCTCCCCGGAGGCAGCCATTGCTCTGGCCTGCACAAGGGTCCCCTCAGGCCCTTGTCTGCTGTAAACAGCCCTGAGCTCAGCTCTCCTCTGTCGCCCGTAAGAGAGCCACAGCCACAGGACCTTGGCCCAAGAATTTCCTCTGAGGCCTGGGTAGCACCAGGCAGCTCTAGGATAAGAAAGAGTGGGGCCTGGGCTGTGCTTCATGGGGAGCAGAGAGAGGAAGGGTCCTCTGGGCAACCAGGAAAGGAGGAGACAGAGAGGGGCCAGCCCACCAGGAGGGGCGGAGGACCCGCTAGGAGCCTCACAGCAGAAGCAGCTGTGTAGAGGGCCGCAGGGCCCAGACCTGGCTCCGGGGTGTGGCCAGGCTGGCTGCGGGGGAGCAGGTCGGGTTGGGGGCCAAGGGCGGCAGCCAGAGGAAGAGGGTGCCAAGAGATGAGAGTTGCAGGCTGGTCTGGAGTGAAGGTGGTGCCAGGAGCCACACAGACGGGGGTGACCCCGGGGCCTCTCTCCCCGGAGCAGGCAGAAAAAAAGGCCCAAAAAAGGAGAAAGGAAACCAGAAAGCACAGGAGTCCTGGGAGGCCTGGGGGTGCAGGGAAGAACGCACAGCTGTGTACTAAGGAGTCAGGCAATCTGTAGGGTGAACACTCCACCATACCCCAGGACAAGTACCAGGGCCCAAAGACAAATTTTCTTCAGGGACAAAATTCCCACTATGCCCTGGAGCAAAATTCCCATCATTCCTTGGGCAAGATTCCCATCATTCCTGGAACAAAGGTCCCATCATGCCCTGGGGGCAGAAGTGGGTGATTTCCACTGAGAACTCTGAACCTCAGTTTCAGGATCACAGCCATAGATCCAAATGTCATTGGTCAAAGTGATGCTTGTTAGGAAACTGGAATCCAAAGTGACAGGATCTACAACTCCAATGATACTGACAGAACCTCACGGTAAGGCGTTGTACGCAACCATGATATTTACTGCACACTTTCAAACACACCTCCTATTGACCATCACACAGCGGACAGGCTGCTCCGAACAAGCTGAAACTCGCCACACTTTCACTAAAGTTCCACACACCATCTCTTGTACCAAAGACCCCTTTCTCTCTGTTGGGCGGCCCGTGACAGCACCATTCAGCGGAATGGTACTTTAGAGCACGCTGCGCATAACAGCAGCCACTTAGGATACTGAGTCCTCTCTGTGGTCTCCTGGCCGCAGGGTCCCCACAGCACTTCTGCCCCTCTCTGTGGGGACCTCACTTCCTTCCTCCCCAGAACAGCCCCTTCCAGCTGCAACTTTGCAACTTGAGATCACCGGGTGGGTCTTCGTTGTCCCCCACTGGTATAAACCCTGCCCATCAGGGTGGCCGGATGGACACAGCCCCTGCTCTGGGGACACCTTCCCAGGTTTTTAAGGCAGCTCCCCCAGCCTCCTCAGCACGGAGAGGGTTTCGGGGGCCTCTCTATGCCCGTTTCCCTGCCTTTGGGTTCTGAAGCACGCATTAGAGAAGCCCTCCTGGGAATCCAGAAGCCGGCTCTGTTTCAAATAAATTCAACATGTGAAAAGCGAGACCAGGATGCTGGCTTCCCGAGTTGTTGCCTCCCTTCCTGAAGCTGCCTGCCAGCCGCCTGCCATGACCTGGGGCCCGTCTGCACGGCGGGGCCATGCTCCCTCCCTCAAGAGGTCCAGCGACCCCTCCACCAGGCCCCACAGTCCTGCTTTCTGCCCCAGAGGCTTCTGGGCTCCTCCCTCCTGTCACAAGTGCCCCCAGCCTGGACGGCCGAGCGCTCAGACGCAGAAGGTCCCCCGACGAGCCCTGCATCCTGCAGCTGTGCCTAATCCTAGACGCGTTTAAAACTGAATTACGAGCCTGTCGTGCAGTAGCAGAGAAGCGGAGGTGGAACAGGATTTCCTGGCCTCACTAAATCATGTGCTTATTTGGCAAGGTGGTGGCAGAGGTGCCCATGGACGCCCCTGCTGTCTCCTCCCCACGTCCCACCAGGCTCCCACCCCCTACTGCAGAGGCCACACCCACTGCAGTGGTGGGCAGAGGTCCCTGGTCTCTGTCCTACAGATTGGGAGGCGCAAGGCCTGGGAGCAGCAAGGGGACTGCATCATGCTGAGGGGACAGTGCGGCAGGGCGAGGCCCACCCCAGTTTCTCCACACTTGGTGCTTTGGGGTTAAGAGCTCCTCCGCTTTACGTAAAGGGCCCTGGCCCACAGCAGGCAGAGGTCAGATCTCCCCAAGGTCCCAGGCCAGTGGGGGACTCTGGATCCTGGAGGAATGGAGGGGTCTAGGGGAAAACTCCAGTGCCCGGTGCTCCCCCAGCTGCTGCCCTCCCTGTGCTGGGTCACGGCCTGGAAGCACTCACTGCGGCGCCCCCTGTGTTCCCTAATTCCTGCCACTGTTCGTTCTCAAATTCCTGGCGGCCCTTTCTATCCCCAGGGTCTCAGGCACCCCTACTCCGAGAGCCCGGGACCCTGGGATTCCCGCTGCCACTTTCCCAAGGGAACTGAGCAGAACCCGCTGAGCGCGGTGCCCAGAGCACGGTCCCTCTGGCAGGGAACCATGCTTGCCCCTGGCACTCGTAGAATCTGCTGCCCCGCAGAGTCTGGAGGTGCCCTTGTCCCAGCTCAGTCTGGGCAGTGTTTTTACAGAGGCCTGAGAAGGGCTGGGCAGGTGGTGAATCCACGCCCCTCAGCCCCCACAGCCCTTCTCCCACCAGGAAAGCTCCGCGGCTGTCCCCGCCCTCAGAGGACCCCGCCTCAGCTGCTGACACCACGGGCACTGAAGCACTTCTCAGCCGTGTCCCATGGCAGGTTGGGCTTCACAGCACACCTTGGTGGCCCTGCTGCTGTGCTGGTGCCTCTATGCTTAAGGACACGCCAGGGGACGCTGACTGGAGAGACTCCAGCTTCAGCCCCTCAGGCACAGGAGGAAGCGTCTCCATTTCCCCAGCTTTTGGCATAGCAGCTCCGGCTCGAACAGTGCGTCTCTCAGGAAAAGCCAGATGTGGGAGGGAGGATCAGTCCGTGGTCCCCGTCTCTGGATGGACCGAGGCTGAGCTACAGACGGTCCCCCACTGTGCCCAGCAGTTGCATTTGGGGCTGGAGATGTGGGCAGTGAGTGAGTCCTGTCTGCAAGGGCACTATGGGCACTTTGAGTGTCTCTTGTTAGGGCAGCCCTGCAGGAAGGGACAGGCCTTGCATCCTGGGGAGAAGAACACCGACGCACAGAGACAATGAAAAGACTGTCGCTCAAGGCCAGGGTCAGAATGGTCCCTCGGCTGTGGAACTCAGAGCCAGGCACCCTGACGCCATGTCCCAGCTTCTTCCTGCAGATCCTGACTGTGTGTGAGCTGAGTGGCTCGGACCCCCGCCATCCAGCTCGGTGAGGTAGTAATGGGTGTTGGGTGACTCCTTTGGCCTTAAGGACTTCCAGGACTCAGTTTGGTTGACCTTCGGGGGAGACTCACATGGGGGCAGTGACACAGGCCCCCAGGAAGGGGCCTGGTCCTGTCTAGGAGATGCCCTGGAGAACAAGGCGGCCCAGGCTGTGTCCTCTGCCTTTACCCTAGGAGCGCTGTGAGCATCTCCGGAGATGGACTGCATGTTCCTGGAAGCATGCAGCTTGAATTTGTTTTATGTGGTGGGCAGAAGGCCCTCATGAATGAAGAACACGTCATGACCGACTGAGAAGCAGCTGGGAAACATCGCGTCGGGGCCCTGGCGCTCCGTGGCCACGTGACCACAGCAGGCGCCCTCCTCTCTCTCAGCCTCGGCATCCACACCAAGGAAGTGGGAACGGCTGGTCCTGCTCCCCCACAGGACCACTGCAAGTTCTGACAAGCAGAGTCTTTGATCAGCTCCCATCCCCGGGGAGGAGGGGGGAAGGCAGTCTGCAGTCTTTACACTTCCACGATTGTTGTTTCCCACCGTTCTTGTGATGCTTAAAGATTTGGGGGCCGGAGATTTTAGCTCAGTGGTTCCAGCACCTGTGTAGCAAGCACGAGGGCCCTGGGCCCCCAGTGATCACATACAACAATACTGGACATGGTGACTCATGCCCACCAGTAATCAGTACCACACACCACAGTGCCTGGTGCGGTGGCTCACACCTGTCATCTCAGCACTCAGGAGGCAGAGGCAGGAGGATTGCTGAGTTCGAGGTTACATAGTGAGCTCAGGGCCAGCCTGAACTACAAAGTGAGACCCTGTCTCAAAAAAAAAAAAGAAAAAAAAGATTTGGTTGACATTCTGTGACTGAGTTATGCCCTATACCCACTTCCACTTAGAAAAGCTACATCCATTGCCCAGGCAGGGCACAAACTGAATGGCACAGAGTTGTGTCTCATGGTCAGCAAACTATGGCCAGGAGGTGGGCCGAGAAGAAAGGCAGGACCGATGGACACTACACTCGACTTAGAGACAGCTTTAAGATATGCACCGGGCTACTTTATAGCCCCTGGGTCAGCACATAAAAGCTCCCAAGACTTAGATGTTGAATTCTGTTACCAGGTTCATGCCGAGAACTTCAGGGAGGAAAGTGTTGCAGAGATGAACACATTTAGGAATTCTCAGCTGCTTTGGGAAGTGACCCCGGGCTCCAGAGAAGAGGCTGGGAGAGGGACGGTGGGTTTCAGAGCACTCACCGGCTACCCTGATCCTTACTCCTCTCTGCCCCACTCTTGTGCCATCCCAGCCTCCTCCGGTGCTGCCAGGGCCAGGGCTGGAACCCGGCCTTGGGCTGGGACAGCGGGACAAGCCGTGGGAAAAACAACCAAACCTTGGTCAGCCGGATAATTAGTCGTTCCTCTGTGATGGTGCCCTCCCTGTTCTCTCCGCCTCGCTGCCACCCCCACCCACCCCGCTGGACAAGGCTTTCTCAATGAGCCCCCGGGCAACTCCAGCCATTAATGTTAATGGGAGAACCGGATGTGAGCCTGGATGGCCATAAATTGCCCTGTGTAAGAAGAGGTGAGAGACGTGCGTGTGTGTGTGTGTGTGTGCGCGCAAGTGCACAGCCCTGTATGCTGCATTGTATGTGTGAGTACTAGAGACGAAGAAGTGCACTTAGACGTGGGCTGCATGTGTACATTCTCACACATGCGTGCAAGTAGACCTGCCAGTGCTGTGTGTGTGTTCCGTCTGTGTCTTGCATCTTTGTTTTTCGTGTGTATTTATGTTCATGAGTATATACTGCCTGGGCGCATGTGTTATTGTACACATGTGCACTGCATAAGGACCTGTGTGTAATGTGAGTCAGGCATGTACACGAATGTGCATGTGTGTACACTTACATCTCTCTGTGGTAATTTGTGCCTTAGTCATGAATGGTGCACAGTGTCAGACTGAGGGGCCTCCATGCAAGGCTGTGCACACATGTGATGCATATGGTGCACATGCATGACACATGCATATCCATGCTGCTGTCTCTGTTGGTGTTTGGGTGTCTCTGTGTGTGGCACCTCACAGCAGAGCGCCAGAGTGAAGTGCACCAAGCGGTGTGGTCCCAACAGCTCTGACCCTACAGCCAGGCTTCCCACGTGCAGGTCCTGTGTGGGCCTCTGCCTTACTGTGCACACGACCTGGGGCAGGAGACGTGACATCTGTGGGCCTTGCCCATGCCATTTCTAAGGTGGGAATAATAACCTGTATGTCCCTGTGGCTGCTGTGAAGTCTGGACACAACTTGTGTGAAGCGTTGAAGGGAATTCTTGGCATAGTTCATGCACCCAACAGAGGTTGGTTTTTGTCACCATCGGTAGATCTGGGTCCACGTGGAAGCAGGTGTCGGCTCCATGTGACCCTGGTGTGTGACTGTGTGTGCACACTGCCCGTGTCTACATCCGGGTCAGAGGGCCCATATGCCTCCGTACATCAGGGGCAGGCGCGTCCTCCACTCCACACAGACAGGCCCGGCACACGCTCACAGCAGCACACAGCTGGGCAACTGCCACCTTGCCCCACATCCCTGCCCTGGGCCCAGGGACAAGCATGCCCTGAGGAAGGGAGGCCCGTGCCCGTCCGTGCCCAACACACACATTCAGTCTCCAGAGCCCATCCACCACCCCCACAGGCTGGAAGCCTGGCTCCTCTTCCTCTCCCGCTCTCTGCAGTCCCACTCTGGCTCCAAGTCTGTCAGCTCCAGGCCTAAATCTCTCAATTTGTCCCTTCCCCTCTCGGTCTCCTCTTATGACAGCGAGGGCCTCTTGTCCACCCTAATCCACTCTCCACACAGCAGGGAAAGTGATCTTTCAGAAATGCAAATCTCACCACCTCGCTGCCCAGCACTTAAACCCCTCTAATAGCTTTGTTCAGCGCTGGCTGAGGCCTGAAATCCCTTCCCTGGCCAGCCTGGCCCCCCACCACTCCCAGGCTGCGTCTCAGAGCCCCACACCCATCCAGATGGCGCCTCACACTTTTCCCTCCTCAGGTCCCCCTTTCCTTGCCTGAGACCTCCTGGTTTTATGCTTAGATGTCACCCGGTAAGAAACTTCTGCCCCGCCCGGTGCACGTGCACCTCAGGGACTGTCACTGTGTCACATCCCTGAGCACCGTGACTCTTGGGCTGTTCAGTCCCTGCTAGGTTCCTGGGGCACCTGCGGACCCTGGTCCGGGGCAGGCCAGGGCCTGCTGGGCACTGGTCAGCTCTCAGGGAGCTGCATCTGCAGGGGAGGCAGGAGCTTCGGCCCCCTCCCAGCAATAGCTGCACTGATAGAAGGCGGCTCGGAGGCTGTGCAGGGCCAGGTCTTGAGAAAAGACAGGAGCTGGGACAGAGGTTCCAGAGAGAGGGTAGGAGCAGAAGCAAAGGCCTGGGCTGGAAATGCCTGGGAGCGTCCTGGGAAGTGGGCGTTGGGAGGCCGTGGGGTCGGACCCTGGGATTTGCAACACCGTCTCATTTTGATCACCAGTCAGACGCCCATCAGCCTGAGACTCTAGAGTCCCTGCTATAAGAGGAACATGGCTGTCCCTCAGGCATCGTGTGGACTCTGCCTGATGGAACCAGCCCAAGGGTCCCCAAATTCCCCATCTTTGCGGGAAGGGGAGGTACAGAGAGGAGCAGGGATTTCCCCTTTACACACACAGTTGGGGGCGAAAGGCCAGACTCCCACTCTGGCTCCAAATTGGGCCACCCAGCCCGTTCAGAGCCTGTGCCCCCAGAGGTCAGGGGTCAGGGGTCAGGGGTCAGGTGGCTCCTGCCTCAAGAAGGCTGTGCTTGCCCCTGAGTGCATGGATGTTCCCCAGGCAAGAGCTTAGCTTCCAGAGGAGGAGGCCGGGCGGGGATGGGGGAGGGGGTAGAGGCCTCCGTGAGAAGCCAGGAGTTTTAATTCCCCCCTTTCAGTTAATTCAGGTCCCAAGGGGCTTGGGAGTTTGCCTCAGACTGACACTTAATCCCATAATACCTCCCAGCAAGGTCTCTTTGTTCTCACTCTTTCATAAGGTGGTAGGAGCAGGGTGACCCCTCCTGCCCGTCATTCCCATGGAGCCTCTGCTGCTGGCACACACCGCTGGTCCTTCCCTAGGCCCCCAAGAATGGCAAGGGGATGTCAAGGTGCTCCTTCAGGGGGACGAGGTGGCACCCTGAATCCATCCTCCCTCCTTTCCAAGGCCTCGCCTTGCCGTGGTGTCCGTCTGTCCGAGGTTCTCCATACTGTGGCATTTGCTCATCTTGGGAATGCTGGGGTTTTGCTGCCCCCAAGGCCCTTCCAGCAGTAGGTCTCTAGTTCTCCGACCCCAGGAGCAATTGGGCTGGTGGTCTTCACTCCCCCCTGGACTGGGCCAGCTTGGCAGACACATATGCAACATGTTCTGTCACTCAGGGTTCATGACCAGAGTCCTTGCCCTGGGTTTAAGCCTCTACTGTCACCATCTTGACTATTTAACAGCCTTTGAACACATCGCCTGGCATCGCCCTCTGCCTCAGTTCCCATGAATGATCCTATCGGTCTTGTCTGGGTTTGGAATCAGGCCCAGGAGGACTCTGCCTGGGAACTAAGTACACCGGGGTCTGTCACAACTCAGCCCAGCGGATAAATGAGCACCGATCCCTCCAGGCCTCTAAGCAGAGGTGACTCAGACCTGGAGGACCAACATAGAGGCCACCCTGAGCCACCCGAGCCATGAGCCTTGGAGGGGAGCAACTGAGGCCCAAGGGGGGGAAGCACCAGGCCTGGCTCACATGGTGTGCTGGTGGGGGAGACTAAGACCAGAACTCAGGACCCTGTCCTTTCCCGTGGGCTTTCCACCCACCAGGCTCAAGTATGAGTCTAGGTTCCCCTGGCCAGCAGGCCTGTTTCAGCCCTGCCCCGGCTGTCCCCAGTGGTGGCTGTCCAGCCACCTGCTGGTCGGAATGCTTGGAATTGCCACAAGTTGGTAGTTTATGATTGTTTGGGATCAGACGCCTTGTACAAGCGAGGTCCGTAGGAAGCTGGTTGGCCCCTCTCCTTCACCACTGCTCTGGGCCAGAGGGATGGCCAGGCACAGGCACGTGGGCCGAGGCACTGGAGCAGGAGGAAATTCCCAGGCTGACTGTCTCTGCGGATGGCTCCTCAGGCTCTGCTATCTGCCTGGGCGGCCAGACCACGGGGCAGGAAGGCTAGGCCCTGGGCTCTCCTTATATCCCTGGAATGAGCTCCGGCCCCCAGACTGCCCTGGCCTGCAGCTCAGGTTGTCCGTCTCTCTCAACACCACCTGGCCACCAGGATGAGACAGGGCCTGTTTTCCAGACGAGGCAGGGTCTCCAGACACCTGCAGGGCACAGCCAGCTCCAGCTGCAAGGAGCAAACCCATGTCTGTCTGTCTGACTTGGAAACCTGCTACCTTCCTAAAACTTTGCCGAGCGGCTCAGGATACTCCTGTCTCGCAACAAGCAGCCCATCAAGAAGGATGTTCTAAACCCAGGGGACACCAGATGCTAACTGTCCTAGACAGTGCCCGGGCAGCAGATCTGACCAACCGAAACCCTGTGTGGCTCCCCATTGCCCACTCCCCGGCATCCCACCCGACCTGCGCTGGCCTTTGGGAGTTAGTCCACACAGGTAGCCTCTGGACCGGCCCTTCCTGGGCCTTTTCTGGCCTGTGGGCTTCAGTTTGGTCACTCCCAGCCCGGACTCTCAGCCACTTCTTCCTTGTCAGACAGCACTTCTTTAACCCGCAGGTAAAGTCACTCCTCTTCCATGAAGACTTTGCTGCCTCTGCCATACCCAAGAGTGAGTTGGACGACTCTCCTGCCTCTACCTCCAAGCCCTGGGCATACCTACGCCATGCTTGTTCACCTGTGCACACTGCAAACCTCATTCCAGTCCCTTGTACCATATAGGGAGCCTGATAGCCACTCAATGAATGTTTGTGAATGAATAAATGAATGAATGAATGGAAAGTGAACAGGCATCCTGGAGAGAAGCCTCTGAAGGGATGGGTGTGTTCTTTGGAAAAGACTTTCTTTGGGAAAGTCCCCAAAGGCCAGAGACGCCAGGGAATCCCAGACCTCTCTTGTAACACTGGCCAGAAGCCAACAAGGACTGAACTGGCACAAACTTCCCACCAAGATCAGGGCCCTCTGTCCAGGTCACCCCAGCCCAGCTGGAAGAGTGGGCAGTCACTTCCACCTCCCCCTGTGGAAGGGCCTGGCATTGTAGGGCCAATGGAGGCTGTGTCTTCCGCCAGTTCCTGACATGGGGCCCAGCCCTGTCCTTACCATGGGCAGCACCTCGAGCTTGGAGAAAGAAGGGTGGAAAGGGGTTTGCAAGGTTTGCAGAACCTTCTAGGAGTGAGCCCGGAAGGGGAGTTATCCTTCACAGCTTCTACCGTCAGAGAAACCCTGAAGACAGCCCAACCCACCCAGGCCAGGATTCCTCTGCAAAAGGCATGGGGCAGGCTGGCCAGAGAAACCTGTGCTCTGGACAGCATAATGGGTGGTGGATTATTTGGGACACAAAACACGTGCCTCATAGTTGCATTAAACCAACAACTGGCAAAACTGGTGGCTGTGGGAGTCGGCAGGGGAGAGCGGGGCACAGCGCACAGAGCGAGCAGGATGAGGGCCTGGAGATTCCTAGCGTCAGCCCTCCCTTCCCCTTGTCTGGACCCAGCGTTGGAGATGCATTCTTTCCCTTTGGCTCACTGAATGCATTAATCATGTTCTGCTTTACACCTCTGTCCTCAGAGCTAATCCCTGCGTGCTTGTCTGAGTCTACCTTGCCAATCACGTGAAAGGCCCTGGGAAGGTTAGGCAGGCGAGTTCCACAAATTCTTGCAGTAAGACAAGCAAAGTTTTGGCTTAAACTAAGGAAGAAGCACACTGTTCCTTCCTTGAGGTCGCCCAGGCTCCTCTGAAAATCCTCCGCACACGTCTCTCGGAGAGTGCAATCCATCTGGCTGGCTGAACTCGTCAAACCACACAGTGCGTGTATTTTGGAACACTGTTTGCACCTGATGAGTGAGGACCGATCCTGAAGAGGCACCAGAAAGATCAGGGGATCTGCGGCAAGTGCATTTCCTGGTCAGCCCCTGGCAACTTTCTGCTCTGGGGTCGCTGGGCATGGAGTCCCAGAGCTGGCCTTCTGCACAGCTTCCTGGTGCTTCCTCCATGCACTTGAGTGGGAGATGCCTGAACCTCAAGCATGGCAGGTATTCAGGAAATGTTTGCAGAATGAGCTGTTAGTGAATGAGTTTCAAGAGGCACCGTGTAAACAGCACCACTGTTCATGGGCTGCGGTGTTGGGCAGCGCTGCCTCTGGGCCCTGGGTCAGCCCTTCCTTGGACACGAGGCTCCATCTCTGTGGGGTTTACACCAGAGCTCCTGGTCGGTCCTCAAGCTGAGGCCGACTGAATGAGGGATGGGGCCCCCTCCACCCTGATCATGCCCGTAGGTGGGTACTCAAAATGCAGCGACTCTTCCCCTCCACGCTGCAGACCAAATTCCCTGCATTATGGCCAGGTAGCTGGGGTCACCTTTGGGGCCACATTGTAGGACCAATTCTTATGCAAAATGCACATCTAATGCTCAGTACAACCTAATAATGGGTACAGTCTGAGCCTCGCTCTTGGATAGAGTGACTCCTAACCCTAGGAATAGATTGATCCCTAGTCCACAGGACAGTCCGATCTTTGGTGGAAGGAGCTGACTGACCCTGCCCAAATATAGACTGATGCCCTACTTCTGTCCTGGGCACAGACTCCCCTTCAATCTAACCTAGCCAAAATTTCATCCTCCTAACCTAGAAACAGGCTGGTTCAGAGCCTGACCCTAACCCCTGATCTCAGCTCTCCTAACCCTTGCCAGGTACTGACCCAGCTCTGCATGTCCACAGCCCCAGGCTACACACTGACCCACAGGGCTGGCCTAGGACCACACGGGGGAATTGGAAACAGTGATCCTGCCGTGAAGGCCAGTCGTGCCTGCAAAGAGGGGTGGAGCGCAGCCGACTAGGGTTTTGATAGTTTGTGTCTTCCACACCAGAGTTGGAGGGCATGTGACCCAGTGACGTTCGCCAGGTGCCAGCCTTCCACTCCCTTCTGTGCCTGCCCAGCTGCCCTTGCCCCGGGCCTTGCACAGCCCCCATCCCGGCTGCCCTGACCAACATGAAAGAGAAGACGAGTGGCCCTGCTGGCAGGAATGTGCGGGTATCATTAGTGGACAGAGCCCCGACACGCTGCAGCCTGTCCACCCCAACCCCTGACACCTCCCTCTCCCTGGGGTACACCTTAGGCTATGAGCAGAGGGGAGCACACCCTGCGGGGGGCAACAGGGCACAGCGCTGACCGGAAGGGCAACCACAGACAAGGGTCCCAAGTATCCCCATGACCAGGATGGGAGGGCAAAGGTCACCCTCTTTTCCCAGCCAGGTTGAAGACAATTTCATCAGGCCCCGCAGGGATGGGGCAGGGGCTGCCCCTTCACTCCAGGTCAGCAGCTGCTCAGGCAGCCCGGGGAGGCACAGAAGCTTCCACTGGCTGGGAAACCTGTACCCTCAAGGAATTCCCAAGCCAGCGGGGAGCCCCAGGTTGACAGCAGAGCCCCGCGGCCCTGAAATGACCCCTCCCGAACACACAGTGAGCACGGAAGGCCGCCGCAAGTCAGCAGGGAAGACTGGACGGAGCGGGCAGACAGCTAAGCCGGGGGATCTCCTCGGAGGGAGACCGGGCGCACGGTGAAGCCCCCCAACCCCAGGAGGGCGCGGTGTCCCAGCCATTTCCCCTTGGCTGCCTGGTGGCGCTGGCAGGCCCGGGGCAGGCCTATTCCCTGGGGAGCAAGTTGCTCCTCCCACATCCCTTGGGCCATGCCCTTCTTCCTCCCTGCCTCAGCCTGGCTGTAAACTATTCCAGGCTTGCAAAATCTGGTTTGCCAATCTCCCTCCAGCTCACAGCCCCTAGCCAGGCGGTGGTGGCCCGGGCCCTAGCCAGGAAACCCACAGTGCCCAGAGCCCAGACGGCTCTAGTCAATGGAGGCACATGAAACTGGGTGACCTCTGCAGCCCCCAGCCACGTGGGACGGGGGTGCAGGCTGGGGTGGGTGCTCACACCACAGGGCAGCAGCTCAGGCCCCGCTTCCCAGACTGTCCAGAAAGAAAAGGGGTCTGGGAGAACAGCAGGGTGCCCACTGGGGACACCAAGGGGCTGAGGGGTGACTGCATATAAAACACCTCTGTACCCTACACCAGCCTCCTGCACCAACCGGGCTACTGTTTCATCACCCCCATTTCACAGATGAGAAAAACAAGCCTCTTGCCAAAGCCCTTCATGCTGCCCCACTCTGACGGCATACAGGGCTAGAGTCCACTCTCAGGAAGTAGAGCACCCTTCCCCCAACCTTGGTCTAGGCTCCCCCTCCCCAGGGCCAGCGGTACCCAACTCGGGAGACCTCTTTCTCCCAGGCAGCTGCCAGATCCCAGAAGAAAGGGCCCAAAGCCACCTGCTCCGTGGGACTGAGCCAGGCCTGGCAGCCCTTGCGGACCAGGATCTGGACTAAAGAGGCACAGGCAGAGGTGCCCTGTGAACAAATGGATGGAAGAAGTTCACACTTCTGAGGCCAACAAAACGATGATGAAGTAAATGGAAAAAGTAACTTCTGATCCCTGGGAAGCATCATTCTGGACAAAGGAGGAGACAGAAGATAAATCAGTGTGATAATATCTGGGTGTGAACTAAAGTGCTTGGGTTGTGAGAGGCCATATGTACATATGCGTGTACATGTGTACACACATGTGCGTGTGTGGAGGATGCTACCCCAGAGGGAGCCTCTGTACGTGTGACATCAGATGCCAGGAGGTAAACATGGACTGTGCTGGGCCAGGTTCCGACCCAAGCATTGCCTGTGTAACTCTGAGCAAGCTGTATATGCTCTTGGGCCCAGTTTTCCAATGCATAACTCGAGGCAATGAGCCCGAGGCTTCGGGAGCTGGCCTTGAACTTGACCTTGGAGGGCCCCAGAGAATGATCAGGAAGTCACAGCTGCTCAGAAGGAGGCCTTCACTGGCTTGCAACCCCCCTGAGGTTTCACTTTACCTGTCACTGTCACATAAACGTGCCCAGAGGGGAGTAGATTCGCATGCAGGCCTCGGAACTCCCAGGGACTTGCATGATCCAAGTGTCAACAACGGTCACAATGACCTGGTTTGTATTCAGGCTTCTGCCCAGAGCAAGGGAAAGGACAGCATCTTTCCTTGGACCCTGGAGACCCGGCCCTGCCACCTCCCCTTCCAGGGCTCCCCAGAGAGTCTCTGAGCCCTTGGTGGTAACCCCAGGGAGCTACCTGACAGATGCAACCCAGAAATCACTTCAAGATGTCACCCAAGGCCCTCAGAGCTGCTGCCCGGCCTGGCAGGGCACCAGCGTTCGGGTACCCAGACAGCCCGAGGTTCCAGAGTACCTCCCACCTGCCCAGCCATGTCAATCAACCTCAAATGTCTCCTGAGATCAGAAAACACCTTGGTTCCTCCCAGCCTATTTGGTTGGGAATTACAGAGCACTGTAGTGGGGGCTTGTGCACCATAAACACACAGAGCACACTCACACAGAAGTATGAAGAAGACTCCCACTTATGATTAGTTCAGGGAAAAAAGATGATGTTTAGCCTTTAAGAGGCTGAGGCAGGAGGAGATTTTGAAGCCAGTCTGAGCTACATTGCAAGAGTCTGTCTCAAACAATAATAATCGTAATATAAAAAATACTAGAGTCATCAATGAAACCAGGAATTAAGAGGCTGGGGCAAGAGGATCGTCATGAATTCAAGGCCAGCCTAGGCTATATAGGGAGTTCAAGGACAGTCTGAACTACATAGCCAGAACCCCTCTCAAAACAAAACAAAAACAAACAATAAAAACTAATGCTGGATGCCTTACTTACAGCCGTGTCACTTAATCCTCCCGAGTCCTGGACACTCAGGCACTCCCATTTAAACTTCCTCTTCAGTTGACACATAGTAATTGTACTTGTTTAGGACCATGAGTGTGGCACTGACTACAGTGTGTCGTGATCAGATCAGGAGAAACTGGTGTAGCTTAGCCAGTTACGTTTTTTGTGATGGAAACATTCGAAACCCTCTCTACTGTCCTGAAATATTCAACTTCCGTCAGCCAGGCACTCCCCACTATGTTACGGACGCATTCCTCATTCTGCTGTTCCCTGAGCCCCCTCCCAAGCTCAGTAACCCACTTCTTCCACCCTCTCTTTCCAAGCTTGAGAAGCCTCCCCTTTTATGGGAGAGACAGAGGCTCTGGGCCATCTCTCACCCACCAAGGGAGTAGCAAGCTAAGAGTCCTGCCAGTCTGTCCACTCCTGGACCTGGGAGCCACACATGCGCGCGTACGCACGCACGCACGCGCACACACACACACGAAGGTATCCAAGCCCGGACCCACCAGTGCCTCTCTAGGATGCACCCTGGATGCAGCCTCCTTCCCAAGACCACTACTGCATCATCTGGAAATAGGGATCACAATCCCTCTTTTCTCTGCACAGGATTAAGCCAGACACTGGCCTCTCTTTGGGGTGGAGCTTGGAGGTGGCCAAACAGACAAACAGACAGACAGGCCCCTTACCTCAGCTGGTGGTATGCAGAGAGGCCTCTCAGGGGAATAGGCTTGTAAACCACAGCTGGGAAGACCTGCCACTGGGCTGTGGGCATCCTTGCTAAGCACCCTCAATGGCAGACAGGCATTTTGGAAGCTGGAGTGGGCAGCCACCTGAGCTATGGTCACGGTCCCCTTCCTGCTCTGGGTCTGGGTCATCGGGCTGGTTCTGAGCTCTGCAGCCCACCCATCTTTCCCCTACCCCCACCTTCTGCACTTTCCCTCTACCATGCTGTCACCACCCTATCTCTGCCATCCAGTCATCAAAGCCCCATCATCAGGGTGCCCATGGCTGCATCCTCACCACAGAAGGAAACAGAACAACCCAAACCCTACAAAGAGTCCTGGTCTGCATCTCCTTCCCTTACTTCCATTACCACCCTCCTCACCCAGGCAAAGCCGAAAGGCCCCTATCTAACTGATAATCTATCTCACTCCTTGCCTAAATTCCTTTATAGAGCCATAAACTTTGCCTGGAATCATCCCCACACCACAAAGCTGGGCCCCAACAATAGCTTCAGGAGGAACAGGGTTCTTTTTTTTTTTTTTTTTTTTTTTT
>PVIC010038307.1:0-17656 GCA_004025085.1 Thryonomys swinderianus | reverse complement strand
GCAATCCTCTTGTCTCTGCCTCCCGAGTGCTGGGATTACAGGCGTGAGCCACCACGTCCGGCATTGTGGTATGCGGTGTTGATTGTTGGTGGGCGTGAGTCTCCACGCCCAGCATTATATGTGGTTACCGGGGATCAAACTCAGGACCTTGCGCTTGCGAGGCAGGCGCCGGAACCACTGAGCTAACCCTCCGGCCCTAGAGTAGGAAATTTTTTAAGAGAAGAGAAAACTCATGAGGGGTCAGAGGAGACCCAGAAAGTGGGCTGGCCTCAACAAGCACTTTAAACAAGTGAGTTATATCACATATATATCAATAAGCTAAGGGCATATTATGTATCAATAAGCTTATATATCAATTTTATCACATATTAATTATATATCAATAAGCTAAGTATCCATGAATTCAGCAAATCACGGATTGAAAATATTCAGATTTTTAAAATATGTATTGAGCATTTTTCCTGTCAGTGCCTAGACAATACAATTTAACAATTATTTGCATAGTATTTACATTGTAATAGTACTGTAAGTATTGTAAGTAATCTAGAGATAATTTACATAAACAAGAGGATGTATACAGATTATTTGAAAATACTATACCATTCTATATAAGAGAATTGATATCTGGGCTTTGTTATCCAAGCAGGATCCTGGAAACAACCGTCCATGGACACTGGAAGACAACTTCGCTCTTCTTCACTTGACCTAGGTGAGGACTCAAGCAACCTCAATCTAAGAATCCTTTCTAAAACATACCAATTTTAAATGAAACATTCAGCTTAGACTTAGTAGCGGAAGTTTTAAGAGGAGGTGTTTTAGAATTGGAAATAATACTTTAAAGAAAATGCAGGTGTTGGGTCCAGTAGAAGAATGATTTGACTAAGCATGCAAAGGTCCTAGATTTGATCTCCAGCCCAAGAAGGAAGGAAGGGAAAGAGGAAAGGAGGGGAGAAGGGAGGAAAGGGATGTGTCTAGGACTAGGCTTAAACATCTGTATTGAAATCTTTATAAAAGTACACATACCTGGGGCCGGAGATTTAGCTCAGTGGTTCTAACGCCAGCCTCACAGGCGCAAGGCCCTGAGTTCGATCCCAGTAACCATATACAATGCTGGACATGGTGACTCACACTCACCAACCATCAATACCACATACCACAGTGCCGAGCGTGGTGGCTCATGCCTGTAATCCCAGCACTTGGGAGGCAGAGACAGGAGGATTGCTGAGTTTCAGGCTTGCCTGGGTTACTTAGTGAGCTCAGGGCCAGCCTGAACTACAAAGCGAGACCCTGTCTCAAAAAAAAAAAAAAAAAAGTACACATACCTGATACACAGGTATGTGTATGTAAATATAAAATTCCAAAGGTTAAAAGGGAGGGAAGTGGGCTTTCACAGACATGTTGGGACCTTGGAAGATAAATATGAATATGATTTGTACATTAGATGCCATTAGTAAATTGGTGCTAAATTTCCTAGAGTGGACTGTGGTTATTTATTTGGAAGACCTTAGGAGAAATACTGCAGACATTATAATATCTATAACTTTGATACAGGAAAGAAATTTTACATACATTCAGATAAAACAAAAATAGCAAAATGGCCAGGCATGGTGACTCATGCCTGTAATGCTAGCACTCAGGAGGCAGAGGCAGGCAGATTGCTGAGTCCAAGGCTTGCCTGGGCTACATAGTGAGCTCAGGGCCAGCCTGAACTACAAAGCAAGACCCTTTCTCAAAAAAAAAAAAAAAAATAGCAAAATGTTTACAAATTGGTCACCTAAGGAAAAGTTCATAACAGGTGTTCATTGTACATTCATTAAAACTTTGTATATAGGTTAGAAATTTTCAAAAGAAAGTTGGGGGGCCAGAGATTTAGCTCAGTGGTTCCGGCGCCTGCCTCGCAAGCACAAGGTCCTGAATTCAATCCCTGGTAACCACATACAATGCTGGGCGTAGTGACTCACGCCCACCAGCAATCAATACCACATACCACAGTGCCGGGCGTGGTGGCTCACGCCTATAATCCCAGCACTCAGGAGGCAGAGACAGGAGGATTGCTGAGTTCAAAGCTTGCCTGGGCTACATAGTGAGCTCAGGGCCAGCCTGAACTACAAAGCGAGACCCTGTCTCAAAAAAAAAAAGAAAGAAAGAAAGTTGGGAAAGTACAAATGTACAAATGATCTTGTTTCTGTGACCTAAGGATCCCAAACTTCCAGTGATACCAGTAAATCTGGTGTCTACCTGCTGCATGAACATTTCCTCTCCCTATCCCCATTTTAAAAGATGAACAAGGGTCGGAGATTAGCTCAGTGGTTCCGGCGCCTGCCTCCCAAGCACAAGGTCCTGAGTTCAATCCCGGTAACCACATACAATGCTGGGCGTGGAGACTCACGACCACCAGCAATCAATACCACATACCACAGTGCCGGGTATGGTGGCTCACACCTGTAATCCCAGCACTTGGGAGGCAGAGACAGGCGGATTGCTGAGTTCGTGGCAGCTTGCCTGGGCACCATAGTAAGCTCAGGGCCAGCCTGAACTACAAAGTGAGACCCTGTCTCAAAATTTAAAAAAAAAAAAAAAAAAGATGAACAAATGGATAAAGCCTTTTACCCCATATATGATGATCCACAAGGTTTATAATCCAAAAGTATAATAAGACTGCACTTTAATGAAAGTAATGTTCTATTATGGTATCCTGCAAGTTGCTAGGAGGCCTTGTTCCAAAGGCTATAGGGAAGAGTATAAAATTCAATGGAAAATCAGTGGGTTTCTTAGGTACAACAGCAAGTTACAATACTCCTCAGGTTACCAAACAGCCTCTGCAATCCCCTGCTTATCAGACAAAGAAAAGGCTGATTCCTTCATCCAATACATATTTAACTGTCCAATAGGTGCTAAACATGTTCCTTATCCTCATGTGCTAAGTACCATATGGCTATTCACAAAAGATACACTCCTGCACAAGACTTCTAAGTCATTTCTATAAAAAGAAAGTTAATTCAATGAAATGTATTCATCAAAGTTATAACCAAACTGAGTCTTTCTCCTATCCATCTCTCTGGGACAGGGTTATGTTAAGGCTGACCTCAAATATACAGTCCTCCTGCCTTAGCTTCCCAAGTACTGGAATTACAACTCTGTACCACCACACTTGATTTTTTTCTTCCCACTCACTAAATTGTATTAATGAGTGATAGCATGAGACAATAATCAGCATATACTCAATTAAGGTCCCAAACTTGTTCTATATTTTTCTTTGGGAAGTTACCTAAATCCTAAAAAGGGGAAATAATAAATGTGGCAATGACAAATGAGGATCAAAACTTTGTTCCAGGGCCAAAGACTTAGCTCAGTGGTTCTGGGGCCTGCCTAGCAAGCCCAAGGCCCCTGTTCCAATCCCCAGGTAACCACATACAACAATACCAGGTGTGATGACTCACATCCACCAGCAATCAGTACCACACACCACAATGCTGGGCATAGTGGCTCACACCTGTAATCCCAGCACTTGGGAGGCAGAGGCAGGAGGATTGCTGAGTTTGAGGCTTGCCTGGGTTACATAGTGAGCTCAGGGCCAGCCTAGCTACAAAGCAAGGCCCTGTCTCAAAAAAAAAAACAAAACACTTTGTTCTAAGAGCAAGAAACTAACTTTAAAAACACTTACCAACCCAGCAGTAAGAGAAGGTGCAGACTGTCCAAAGGACTGGTTTCTCATTCGAACAAGGTTTGATGCTTCTCCTGATGATTGCCAAGTCACCTGTCCCACACTGCTATGTACACTGCTGGACAAAGGGAGCAGCTGCTTACCTACAAACATAAGGGTCAAAAAATATGCATCTAATTATTTACTGACAGATGAATGAAAAATACAAACGAGATGTCAAATGTAAGACACCATATTGAAATAAACAAAAGCTCTTCCTTACCAATTTTAGAATCTATTATCCTGTTTCTTTAGTGTTTTGGTTTTTTGAGACAGGGTCTCCATATGTAGTTCAGGCTTGTCCTGAATTCACTGTGTAGCCCAGGCTGACCTTGAACTCTCAGTGATCCTCCTGTCTCAACCTTCTAAGAACTACAATCACAGGCGTGTGCCACCACACCTGGTTTTAGAAACTATAATCTTTTAAGAATTACAGATACCCTGGTAAGAACAATTACACATGGAATATTGATACAACCTGATGGGGTTTTTTACTTCTCTATAACACACATCCTAAAATACAACCTTAACAATCTGTGAGTTTCCAATCCTGTCTAGCCAACCTGGTTTCCTACCAACACAGTGCAACATAACAGGGGTGAGCAAATTGTTCCAAACAAGTCCAATTTTTATAATTTATTAAGGCCAAGTATTAAAGCTATACTGCGTTCCCTATGCTCAGTGTGTGCTCAGCTATCTTAATCTTATTAGAAGATATATAAAAGTCACCCATTAAAACCAAATGTCAGGGCTGGGAATTTAGTTCAAATTATACCACTCCTACCTTGGAAGCACAAGGGCCCAAGTTTGATCCTCAGTACAACAAAAGCAACAAAAAAATGTCCTTGGGGGGAACCCAATGTCATGGACATCCATCATATCTGACTAGTGCCAGTGGTGGCTGCGTGCATTGGAAAGACGGGGACCTCAAAGCTCAGGTACTCAGAAATAGGGGTAGAAGAGACAAAGACCCTCAAAACAGGAAGATAACTTGAAGGAAAAGACCACCAGATGGATTCCAGTATACGAGCTACTTAGAAACACCTAGACCCTAGAACTGTTTATATCCCAGGCCCAATCTACACACTTTCTTGGGAAAAGCTCTAACTCCTTGATGAAAGAAGTCAAGTAAAACTCAAGTGTCATGGCTACCATTATCCAATGCCCACCTGACCAAATTCCCTTCTTACTAGGAAAAAAAGTATAGCAAGCAACCAGTATTTTCATATACCAAGGCATAAGGAAAAAAACCCAGAGAATTATCTAGAAGTGTAAGGGCTAGCAGACCACTGGGAAAGAAAAGAACAAAAACATGGTCCTGGTTAGGAACTTGGAACCAGACACTGAGAGAACTATGGTTCAATGAGAAGCAAAACAGTTGCAAGTGGTGTGATCCACCAAGGGAGAAAAAAAGACACTGAAGAAATACCAGAGTAGGCACTCTCCCACTGCTCCCCCAACACCAATGGGAAATCCTGGCCACCTTCTACCCTCCAGATGTCACTGGGCTCAGTGCCCACACATAAACCCTCCTTCCACCAGCCAAAATCTGCTAAGTTCTAAGAGACTTAGACACCGCTGGATTGTGGGCTGGACAAAAACTCTTTGTAAAGTGTAGACAGAGTTTGATGTGGGCAGAAAGCTAGAGAGGAGTGGCATAGTGCTATAGGGGGAGACTGGTGCACACTGGTAGCAGTACACTAAGAATAGACCACAGAGATTATCATGGAAGGAGAAGATGGAAATCAAGAATGTCTCTTTGGACCGGAGATTTAGCTCAGTGGTTCCAGCGCCTGCCTCACAAGTGCAAGGTCCTCAGTTCGATCCCAGTCACCACATACAACAATGCTGAGCATGGTGACTCATGCCCACCAGCAATCAGTACCACA
The DNA here is from genome assembly GCA_004025085.1 of Thryonomys swinderianus. Taxonomy (NCBI): domain Eukaryota; kingdom Metazoa; phylum Chordata; class Mammalia; order Rodentia; family Thryonomyidae; genus Thryonomys; species Thryonomys swinderianus. Next base: position 12,064 of record PVIC010038307.1, on the reverse strand, counting down.
TACCACATTGCCGGGCATGGTAGCTCACGCCTGTAATCCCAGCACTTGGGAGGCAGATACAGGAGGATTGCTGGGTTCCAGGCTTGCCCGGGCTACATAGTGAGCTCAGGGCCAGGCTGAACTACAAAGTGAGACCCTGTCTCAAAAAAACAAAAAAAAGAATGTCTCTTTGGAAATCAGGGAAACAATGGTGTTTTGGCTTATATCTGGAGACATGAAAGAAACAAAGACAGATTTAGTACCCGAAGTGGGATGGCTGCTGTTATTGTACCTAACAGTGTGGTTCTAAAGCCTTTTGAAATGGGCTATGGGAGAAGTATGGAAAAATTTGCGGATGCCAGCTAGAGAAGCAGCTCTAAAATGCTGTACATCAAGCATGATCAGATATTCTGGTCAGAACTCAGAAGATCCAAATGCTGACAGCAATGCTCTAGGTAAAGTCCAGGTTCAGTAGGTTTCAGCTGGGACCAAGAACTGTAGTTGGCAGTTTGAATCTGGAACATATGTGTTATGCTTTGGAAGAAAAATTGTCTGCTTCAGTTCATATTCAGAGACATTGTAAGAGATAGGTTTGAGGCAATGGACTACTATGGAAGAGATTTCAAGGCATTCTAATGTTGAGGCAGTGGTATGGCTACTGATGGGCAAACTATACCCCAAGAATCGAAACCAAACAACCTAACAGGATGACTTAAAAATTTTTGAGTTTGACCAGAAAGAAAGTTCCAATAAAGTTGTAGCCTGCAAAGACAGAGCAGAGAACTTGGTTGCTGAAAAGTATTGTATTAAAAATGCAAGTACTTGGGCCGGAGGGTTAGCTCAGTGGTTCCAGTGCCTGCCTCGCAAGCGCAAGGTCCTGAGTTCGATCCCCAGTAACCACATGAATGCTGGGCGTGGAAACTCATGCCCACCAACAATCAACACCACATACCACAGTGCCGGGCGTGGTGGCTCACGCCTGTAATCCCAGCACTCGGGAGGCAGAGACAGGAGGATTGCTGAGTTCGTGGCGGCTTGCCTGGGCACCATAGTGAGCTCAGGGCCAGCCTGAACTACAAAGTGAGACCCTGTCTCAAAAAAAAAAAAAAATGCCGGGTGTGGTGGCTCACGCCTATAATCCCAGCACTCGGGAGGCAGAGACAGGAGGATTGCTGAGTTCGAGGCTTGCCTGGGCTACATAGCGAGCTCAGAGCCAGCCTGAACTGCAGTGAGACCCTGTCTCAAAAAAAAAATGCAAGTACTGGGCTGAAGCTTTAGCTCAGTGGTTCCAATACCTGCCTAGCAAGCACAAGGTCCCTGGTTCGATCCCCAATAACCACATACAACAATACAGGGTGTGGTGACTCACACCCACCAGCAGTCAGTACCATATACCACAGTGCCAGGCATGGTGGCTCACATCTGTAATCCCAGCACTCAGGAGGCAGAGGCAGGAAGATTGCTGTGAGTTCAAAGCTAGCCTGGGCTACATAGTGAGCTCAGGGCCAGCCTGAAATACAAAGTGAAACCCTGTCTCAAGGGAAAAATAAAAATGCAAGTACTGGGCCAGAAATTTAGCTCAGTGGTTCTGGCACCTGCATAGCATGTACAAGGTCCTGAATTTGATTCCCAGTAACCACATACCCCAATACCAGGCATAGTGGCTCACGCCTGTAATCCCAGCACTTAGGAGGCAGAGGCAGGAGGATCACTGAGTCTGAGGCTTGCCTAGGCTACATAGTGAGTGCAGGGCCAACCTGAACTACAGAGCGAGACCCTATCTCAAAAAAAAAAAAAAAAAAGCACAAGTATTTTGGAAGAGAACAACAACAAAAAGGTACCTGACAATAAGGCCAACATCACAAAAGAATCCAAAGGAAAGAATATATTTAACTGGGAGAGTGAACAAAAGTAAAAAACAAAGGAATCAGGAACAGAAAAATAATGCAATGACAGGATACAATAAATATATTTTAATACTAGCTCTCAACATAAATATCTTAACTCTTCCAACCAAAAGACATAGACTCAAAATCTAAATTTTAAAAATAAAACCCAAACGTTGTACCACACACCTATAATCCCAGCAGATGGGAGACTGAAGGAGGAGGACTGTCAAGAGTTCAATGACAGCCTGAGCTACATATCAAGTTCAAGGGTGATCTGAACTACACAATGAGACCCTGTCTCAAAAAATAATTAATTAATTAATTAATTAATTAAAAATAAAATAATTAAATTTAAAAATCAACTATAGGGCTGGAGATTTAGCTCAGTGGTTCCGATGCCTGCCTAGCAAGCACAAACAACAATACCACATGTGGTGACTCATGCCCACCAGCAATCAATACCACATACAACAATGCTGGGCATGATGGCTCAACCCTGTAATCTCAGCACTTGGGAGGCAGAGGCAGGAGAACTGGTTTGCCTGGGCTACACAGTGAGCTCAGGGCCAGCCTGAACTACAAAGAAAGCAAAACCCTCTCAAAAAAACAAAACAAAACAAAAAAATCAACTATATGTTGCTCACCCATAAATAAAAGCATGGCCTGAAAGTGGAAGGATGGGAAACCATGACCATGAAATAGAAACTCAAAAGCAACAGAGTAGCTATGCATTTTTAGACAAACTAGACTTCAAGCCAACACCAATCAGCAGAGACATGGTCAACACACACTTATAAAGGAAATAATTCTACAAGCAGAAATAACAATTGTAAATATACATGCTGATGCACTCAATTTCATAAAAAAACACTAATGGATATAATATTTCATAAACATCAGTATAATCATAATAAGGAACATAATAAGGAACATCACAAATAGGAAAATCAGACATAAAATAGACAAAGTATCACAGTTGAACACCATCAAACAAATGGACTTAATAGATATCTAAAGAGTGCTTTATACCAAAACAATAGAGTATACAGTTTGCTCTGCAGTACACAGAACTTTCTCAAAAATAACCATATCTTAAGCCATAAAGCACAGTTAAATAAAAGGAAATAATTTTTTTTAAAAGTTAAATAAAAGGAAATAATCTCCTGTGTACTATTAAATCACAGCAAAACGGACCTAGAAATCAACAGCAAAAGAAACAACAAAAACAATAAAAATACAGAGATTAAATAATATACTCATAGAATCAGTGTGACAGAAAAATTGTTTAAATTCCTAGAATCAAATGACAATGTCAATACAACAAACGAAGATGTAAGATGATGAAAGCAGTTCTAAATTTATAGTTTTAAATCCTCACATTAGAAAGATAGAACATCTCAAATAAATAACCTACTAATTCATCTCAAGAACCTGAAAACAAGAGCAATTCCAATTTACAACTTATAAAAGCAAAGAAATTATAAAGATAAAAGTAGAAATTTAAACATTAGAACTAATCCACAAAGGATCAATATTTTTGTGTACAAAAATATACAAAGAGGGCAGGAGGGTTAGCTCAGTGGTTCCAGTGCCTGCCTCCCAAGCGCAAGGTCCTGAGTTCGATCCCGGTAAACACATACAATGCTGGGCGTGGAGACTCACGCCCACCAGCTATCAATACCACATACCACAGTGCCGGGCGTGGTGGCTCACGCCTGTAATCCCAGCACTTGGGAGGCAGAGACAGGAGGATTGCTGAGTTCCAGGCTTGCCTGGGCTACATAGTGAGCTCAGAGCCAGCCTGAACTACAAAGCGAGACCCATCTCTAAAAAAACTAAAAAAAAGAAAAAAGAAAAAATCAGATCAAATGAAAATTCTATTCACAGAACAAATACAATCACATCCACAATATACAAAAGGAAATATGCAATTGCCTCATAGGACAGAAGGGATTTAATGTTTCAGAATAAAGTACTCGGTTCTGGTTGTTAGGTTCTCAAAAGAAAAAGAATTGAAGGACTGGAGATTTAGCTCAGTGGTTCCAGTGCATCCTTAGCAAACCCAAATTCCCTAGTTCAATCCCAGTAACCACATACAACAATACCAAGTGTGGTGACTCATGCCTACCAGCAATCAGTACCACATACCACAAAGCTGGCTACGGTGGCTCACACTTGTAATCCCAACACTTGGGAGGCAGAGGCAGGAGGATTGCTGAGGCTTTGCCTGGGCTACATAGTGAGCTCAGGGCCAGCCTGAACTACAAAATAAGACCCTGTTCCCCCGCCCCCAAAACACACACACACACACACACATACACACACACAGAGATAATCACAACACTAAAAGACAAGAAGAATTCTATGCAAAACCAAACAAGAAATGTCTGTATGTGATTAAAAACAGGACTGGCAAAACAAAACTATCAGTCGGAGAATGAGATTTCATGAAGGGCATAACTTCAAAAAAAGAAAACTGAAAGTGGGGCCAGAGATTTAGCTCAGTGGTTCTGGTGCCTACTTAGCAAATACAAGGTCCCTGGTTCAATCCCAGTAACCATATACAACAATATAGGGTGTGGTGACTCTTGCCCAATAGCAATCAATACCACATACCACAATGCTGGGCATGGTGGCTCACATTTGTAATCCCAGCAGTCGGGAGGCAGAAGCAGGAGGATTGCTGAGTTTGAGGCTTGACTGGGCTAACATAGTGAGCTCAGGGCCAGCCTGAACTACAATACAAAGCAGATCTGCCTCAAAAAAAAACTAACAGTAAAAAAAGCTGAAAATTGTTATTAGAAAAAGGAGTATAATAGGATTACATTTTCTACACTACTCATCTATATTCTTAGATACAGTGTCAAAAACTTTTTCATTTTCTATTGACTAAAATTATGCTACATCTTACTGCTTTCTATTTGAACCAAGATCTCTTTGCCTATTTTTTTGTTGTTGTTTTGTTTCTTGAAACAGGGTCTCACTGTTAGTTCAGTCTGGCCTTGAACTCTCAGCAATTCTCCAGCCTCAGCCTCCAAAGTGCCAAGATTACAGGCATAATTTTTTCCCCTGAATTTTTAAATTGCCTTTTATTTGGAGGAGGTGAGAAGGCTATAGGCTTTATGTTTGAGGAATGGAAAAGAAGAATATGTAGTCTACAGAACTGGGAAGAGGGTAAAGAAAAAAGATAGGGATGATAGCGAATAAATGGAAAAGAATAGCTATCACATTCAGGTGGTTAGCATTCAGAGAATCCATGAGGAAGTAATAATAAAGGGACGAAAACTTCACTGAACCCTGCGTGTTCTATACATAGTTGATATAGTCTTATATTTATGGACAACATAGTCTTGCTCCCTTTCCCCTCCCTTTTTTGGTGCTGGTGATTGAATCTAAGGGTTCTACATGCTAAGCATACTTTCAAAACTAACACTTCAGTTTCCCATATTTAAACAAAACAAGATATTTACCTGATAGAGAACTGGCCAGGCTTCCTCTTCGTAACTTACAGTCATCCTGACTAAGTTGTCGCTGAAGTTTAGCTTTTCCAGTTGATGAATATATGTCAGGATTGCTGAGCTTCCTGAAGAGCAGAGGACTAAGTTCAGTTACCACATCCTTCAAAGAGAAAAAGAAGAAAACAGAAGTCTTTAGTATCTTTCCAAAAGTATAAGAACTTTATATTTAATATCTCTACAATATTCATTATGGTTGAAAAGTACTAATATTTTTAAAGTACAATATTTTATATTTCCCATTCAATAGTTAATTATATCAGTTTGAAAAAGAAAAGCCTAGCAGATTGGTTTAGCATAGTACTGGGTATGTCTGGATGGTTTACTTACTGAAGAGGGAAGATCCACCCTAGGTGTGGGTGGAACCAACTAAATTTGTAGTCTAGATGGAATGAAAAATTTAAAAAAAGAAGTTTTGGCGGGTAAAAATGAGAATTGACCTGTGTCACATATTGGTACAAATTCCCCAATGTTTTGTGTGAGTATGAGCTGTGTATATAATGGACCAATAAAGTTTACTGAATAATGCAAAAAAAAAAGTTTTGCCTCTGTTTCTTTGGGGGCTCCAGTCTTCCCCATTGCTTTCGATGTCAGTCTCCAGCCTTCCAACACAAACCCTTTCATCTTCTACCACAGACCCTTCAGCTTCCCAGTAGGAGACTAGCACTAGACTCTGCAGTAACCTTTACACCTTTGACTCTCTATTTACTCCCCCAGTTCTCCAGCGCAGACTGCCCCCTTCGGCATTCTTCTAAACCTGACTCTGCAGGCAGCCATTGTACCTTGTAAATGCTTTACATATCATATGTATATTTTATGGTAAATCTGTTCCTCTAGTGAACCCTAACTGACACAACAGCTAAAGCTGTTAACATATTTCTTAACAAAAACCCAGTGTACATGAAAGAACCCAGGACATCAATTAAATGAGGGGAAAGAAAAAAAATGGATGTTTAAAAACAAATGAAACAAAGCTTGTGCTTATTGAGGCAGGGGGTTGTATGGTGGGTAGGGAAAGGAAAAAAATGAGAATTAAGTCATGTCATATACTGGTACAAATTCTTAAAGTTGAGCATAATCATGATGTGTATATATAATGTACCAATAAATAAAATAAAATTTTTAAATGCCTCCCTTAACAATCCTGGGCATGGTGGCTCACACCTGTAATCCCAGCACTTGGGAGGCAAAGGCAGGAGGATCCCTGAGTTCAGTGTTTGGATGGGCTACATAGTGAGATAGGGCGAACCTGAAATAAAATGCAAGACCCTATCTCAAGAAAAAAAAAAAAAAGCTTCCCCTAAAAAGAAGTCTTACAGGATGGCAAAAGTCTTGGTTGTTTTTTGTTTGTTTTTTGTGGGTTTTTTTGTACCAGGGATTAAACTCAGAACCTTGCCAGGCAGGTAGGGTACCACTGAGCTACAATCCCGGCTGCAACAGAAGAACTGTGACAGGATATATTTATTCATAAGTATACTAGTTATACTTCTTTATTCACTTTTCTTCTTTATTCTCATCCTTCCTATATCCAGTAAAGAAAACTCTTTTTTCCTTTTACTTTAAAATGACTGTCTCACTATGCTCCCAGGCTGGCCCTTCAGTCTTGGGCTCACAGGATCACTGGCCCCAGTTTAGTTTTCTAAAAAGTCCATAAGCACAATAATAGATCTTCCTTAATCTTCATACAAAATTAGCACTGATTCTAACTCTTGTGGGAAGCAACCTGGGAATTGTCACTGTGAGGCCTGGAGATCTGCACTGGGTGCTGCCCTAACTAGCAGTTAGGAGGTCTGCACTGTGAACAGTGCAGCCCAGCTCCCAAGAGAACTGCAACCTCATCCTGAATAATGGGCTCTGTCTAGTTGCTGCCTTGGGATGCCAGATCAGTGGCGATAAGAGGTAAACAATCTTTGGCCCAAGGTTGTTCTCCGTCTGCTCCTCATTTAAGAATTTGCTGTCCTTTCCTTAGCGACTGGGTTGATCAACAAACTCCTTTGTGATGTGCTGAGAATAGTTATTCTTGTCTCTAGACAGCTTATCCAATAGACTGGAATTGGCACAAGAAAAGTGGCCTTCAGACAGTAGATGATAGGGAAGTTACATCTCAGAAAGAAAGAACTAGTTGTAGACTAGGTGTAAGAATTAAAACACTATTTTATTTTTCTTTTTTCTTTTGATTCTGCAGTTCTCTGTTTCCAAGTCTCCAACTGTGACTATAGACAATTGTTAGCTGCTTCTGATGTCACTAATGTCCTTGAAATCTGTGTAAGTATAGCACTGTGAATAAACTCAGGGCCTGCTCAGTATTGACTGAGAGGTCTTCCTGATCCCATTATTCTGTCTTCTTTTCTTAGCCACACCCCTCAACTTCGCAAACCCGCTGTTTTGTCCAGCAGGTCCGGCAAACTCTCAATTAATTAAAACTTAAGAGCTTCCTTTACATCCCTATAGTAGGAGCTAAGACCATGTTTTCAAAGAAAAATTATAAACATATTATGGAGAAAATATGAACAATATAAAGCATTGACAGTGTCTCCCGCTCTGCCTTTATTTTAGTATGGTCCATCACCCTCTACCCTAGTAGTGCTTCTTCCTCCTAACTCAATCAGTAATGTCCAACAATATCACCAAGAGGTAGACTTTCAGGCCAGGGATGTAGCTCAGTGACACAGCATCTGCCTGGTAAGCACAAAGGCCTGAGTTTGATTCCAAGTACCAAAACAAAAAGGTAGACTTTTTTTTCCCTTGCCAATCCTGAGGACTGAACCTGGGGCCTTTACACTGAGTTACATTTCCAGTCCTTGTATTTTATTTTTTGAGACAAGGCCCCACTAAGTCGCTAAATTTAACGGCATTAAATATGGGAGGAGGAAAAATGAAAGCCCAATGAAGCTTAGCTTTTATATTTTAATGAAAACGACTGCTATGGTTTAGAGATGTTATGTCCCAAAGAATCATGTATTAGAAGCTCATTCTTCAATGTGGTAATGTTGAGAGGTGGTGGAACCTTGAAGAGGCAAAGCCTAGACAGAGATAATTAGGTCACTAGAGATGCTGTGCTCAGAAGGGGTTAATGTATTGCTCAATGGACACTAATTTCCACAAGAAAAAGTTATTACCAGCCCTTTGAAGGCTACAGCAGAAAAATCACAAAGTTCAAGTCCCACCTGAGCAACTCAGTGAGTCCTTCTCTCAAAATTAAAAAAAAAAAAGTATGGGGGTGTATGTACAGTGTGAACACTGTAGTTTGAGTCCCAGTACCACTAAAAAGAAAAAAAGAGTAAGTTATTCTTTTTTTCTTTTTGAGACAGGGTCTCACTTTATAGTTCAGGTTAGCAGAGCTCACTATGTAGCCCAGGCAAGCCCCAAGCTCAGCAATTCTCCTGCCTCTACCTCCCAAATGCTGGGTTACAGGAGTGAGGGACCACATCCAGCACTGTGATATGTGGTACTGATTGCTGGTGGGCATGTCACCACTCTCAGTATTATTGTATGTGGTTACCAGGATCAAAACAGGGACCTTGCGCTTGCTAGGCAGGCACCAGAACCACTAAGCTAAATCTCCAGCCCCGAGTGAGTTATTTTAAAAAACATCAAGGCCAGGCCTTGAATCTCTCTGGTTGCCTGTGCCATCATGTCATCTTTCCCTTTGGTATGCTCTCCCAACATGAACCCATAAACTATGCTATAATGTACAAACAAGGGCCTCACCAGGGCCTAGGAAATACTATTAGATTTCCAAAACCCTGAGTGACATGAAACTTAGGTCTTTACAAAGTACCCAGCCTCAGGTATTTTGCTACAATAGAAAACAGACTAATATGAATGCTATTATATGCAAATGTAAACAGCATACCATACTAATCTGGACATTACAGAGACAAAATAGAAAACATAAGAAGAAATAATTGGCACCTATGTCACCCAGAATTTGAAAAACAAGACATGGGACAAGACACATATCTCAGTGGTACAGTGCTTAACTAACATGCAGGAGGTCCTGGGTTTGATCCCCATAAAAGGAGGTGGGGGGGCTCATTAACTGATACCATGGAAGTACTAAAAGCCACAAAGTTAAAAAGTGAAAGTGCACATTTGTCTGATATAAAAATGAAAAAAAAACTTTCAAAGTTATATATTATGACTGATAAGTTTATAAACATAAGAAAGTACTAATACTGCTTGATGCTGACCATCTAGAACATAATTTACAAATAAAAATGAATGAATACAGGGAAATTAGGACAATGAAATATCAAAGCAGCTGAGGTATCCAGGCAACTTCTGAGTAAATACTGAGAAAAGTAAATTGGAAGTAGTTAATAATGCAAAAAGAGCTTTTTTTTTCCCAGCGAGTGACGGCCCCCACTGGAGGGGTGGGGCAGGGCGGTTGGAGCCCGTGTGTGTGGAGGGGTGGGGCGAGTGGGGGAGGGGCGGTTGGGCAGCGTCACTCCCAAAGGAGAAGAGGAGGAGGAAGGAGGCGGGCGAGGATGACGGAGTCGGGGCTCCTGACGAAATTCTAATGAATCATTGATTGACCAGCACCCTTTTGCTACTTGGAATGAGTTATGAGAAATGGGCATAGTGCTTTTTGATCCAACATGTAGCAGATGGATGTTTTCCATGCTGATTACGTCTTGAAGTCAATACATTTTTGATTGTCTGCGATCTTTGTCTCTTCATCTTTGAGTTTGGATTGCTGGCAGACAAAAGGAGTTCATGTAGTTTTTTGTCCCAATTTGAGTCATCATGAGTACTAGTTTAGGAAAAGAAAAAGACTCTAAAGAGAAAGATCCCAAAGTACCATCAGCCAAGGAAAGAGAAAAGGAAGCAAAAGCCTCTGGAGGTTTTGGAAAAGAAAACAAAGAAAAAGAATCTAAAACCAAAGGGAAAGACGCCAAAGACGGAAAGAAGGATTCCAGTGCTGCCCAACCAGGGGTTGCTTTTTCAGTTGACAACACAATCAAATGGCCAAATCCAGCACCTGGAACTAGGAAAAAAGCTAGTAATGCAGAAATAAATAAGGAGCTCAACAAATGCTGGGAAGAAAATTCAATGTGATTGGACTTATCCAAGATATCTATACACATATTGCCATCATCAATCAAAGAGTTGACTCAATTAACAGAACTTTATTTATACAGTAACAAATTACAGTCCCTTCCAGCAGAGGTGGGCTGTTTAGTAAATCTCATGCACTGGCTCTAAGTGAAAATTCACTTACCAGTTTGCCTGACTCTCTTGATAACTTGAAGACGCTTCGGATGCTCGATTTACAGCATAATAAATTGAGAGAAATTCCTTCAGTGGTATATAGGCTAGATTCTCTCACCACTCTCTACCTGCACTTTAATCGTATAACTACTGTGAAAAAGGACATCAAAAACCTGTCAAAACTCAGCATGCTTAGCATTAGAGAGAACAAAATCAAACAACTACCTGCTGAAATTGGTGGCTTATGTAACCTCATCACGCTGGATGTAGCTCACAATCAACTTGAACACCTCCCAAAGGAGATTGGGAACTGCACACAGATCACCAACCTAGACTTGCAGAACAATGAACTGCTAGACCTCCCTGAGACCATAGGAAATTTGTCCAGTTTAAGTCATCTTGGACTGAGATATAATAGACTGTCAGCAATACCCAGATCATTAGCAAAATGCAGTGCACTTGAAGAATTAAATTTAGAGAACAATAACATTTCTACTTTACCAGAGAGTCTTTTATCCAGTCTTGTGAAACTGAAGTTTGACCTTAGCTAGAAATTGCTTCCAGTTACATCCAGTGGGTGGTCCATCTCAGTTTTCTACCATCTATTCCCTCAACATGGAACACAATCAAATCAATAAAATCCCATTTGGAATTTTCTCCAGAGCTAAAGTCTTAGGTAAACTGAACATGAAGGACAATCAGTTAACATCATTTCCTTTGGATTTTGGGACTTGGATCAGTATGGTGGAATTGAATTTAGCTACTAATCAGCTCACAAAGATCCCTGAGGATGTATCTGGTCTAGTTTCCCTAGAGGTTCTAATATTATCAAACTATCTTCTAAAGAAACTTCACCATGGTCTTGGGAACCTTAGGAAATTAAGAGAATTGGATCTAGAAGAGAACAAATTGGAATCCTTGCCAAATAAAATTGCTTATCTTAAGGATTTACAGAAATTAGTCTTGACAAACAACCGGTTGACCACACTACCCAGAGGTATTGGTCACCTCACCAATCTCACACACCTGGGCCTTGGAGAAAATCTGCTGACTCATCTTCCTGAGGAAATTGGTACACTGGAGAACCTAGAAGAACTGTATTTGAATGACAACCCCAATCTGCACAGCCTTCCCTTTGAGCTAGCTCTCTGCAGCAAGCTATCAATCATGAGTATTGAGAACTGTCCACTCAGTCACCTCCCCCCTCAGATTGTTGCTGGGGGGCCTTCTTTTATCATTCAGTTCTTAAAGATGCAGGGTCCGTATCTTGTCATGGTCTGATACAGATCTGCGTGTCCTACACACTGTTCAGAATCAGACTGTCATTCATATTTCACATCTGTATCTGTGTCTATTTATGTAGATTTGATATATATGGCAGATTTATAAAGACTGCATTATGTGTTTCTGCTAATAGAGGAATCACAGCCATTTAGATTTTTAAAAAATTCTTTATAAGAGCCTTGC
>PVIC010038306.1:0-17648 GCA_004025085.1 Thryonomys swinderianus | reverse complement strand
CCTAGTTTGTATATCTTAAATAGATTGGTGTCCGCTCGTATGCATTAATCTATGAATCTCCTAAGCATAGGACTGTGTCTGAGATGTGGGGCATTATCTGCATCCCTGACTGTTTGTGTCTCTGGATATTAAAATAAAAGTGCTCTGTCCCTGGGCCCAAGTTCAGCCAATTCTCCTCTACGGGGCTCACCACAGCATTATGCAATTATAGACCAAGGTGGACAGAAACAGGAAAGAAACTGGCACAAAGCCAGAGACGGGGTAAATCAGGCAGACCTTGGGTGTCTGGTAGGTAGTGTCTCCCTTGAGGAGGGAGAAAGAGTGGCTCTCGTCTCTGAGCTTCTGGCCAAGCGCTTTAGGTGCTGAGCTTACTGGTCCGGATCCAGTTTCCTCACTGCTGATCTTTCTGTTCCCATTAGCAAAGTACTTGCTGCATTCTCTGTGGAACATCACATCCTCAGCAAGGAGGGCTTGTACGCGTCCACCCGAGAGACCGCGGCCTCGAGTGTGGTTAGGTGAGAGGGACCCGCAGGTGTCACTGTCTGTGTTTGTGTCCACATGAATCGGCCTGTTGTGGCTAACTGCCCTCACCCGCTTTCCTGGCCCTTCTCACCTGACTGCCCAGCATTTTCAGTACATTCCGACTTGCGTCAGCTCCCCTCTGGACCCTGATGATGAGATGTGCACAGCTTCAGGGGAGACTGAGGCCCTTCACGGCCAAGGGAGAATACTTAGAGGAAGACGCTGGCTCTCCGGGCTCCAGCGTGGGTGATTGGGAGCAGGTGAGCAGATCTGCCACCCCTGGAGACTGCAGGTCCCTGAGCATCGGGACAGTGACACGCGTCAAGTTGGGGCCCCTGGGGGCAACTCCCCCGGCTCCTGGTGAGAGGAGCACACGCTAGCTGTTCTTCCTCCTGTGCTCCCTGGACACAGCATCCAGAGGAGACATCAGATGCTCAACTTTATTTCTCTTGGTTGCTCATCTTCTGTGACAGTTTATTAATAAAAGTTTGTAGTCTGAGATCCAGAAAGGACATAGTGATTTAGTCTCACAGTGCCATTGCTGGCCACACTGCCCTGAGCAAAACCACCCAAAATTGTGGGTGCCGAGTCTGACTTCTCTGCATTTCTCCAGGACTCGCAGGTGCCCACCAGAGGACATGCTTCTGATTCTGGATCATTCTTCCCCGAGACTGTGAAACCCCAGCTTTGAGCCCCAGCAGTTTGCCGAGATTCCAGTTATTTTCCCCAGAATAGTTTCCTTCTGGAAAAAACGCCAACAAGCTCCCCATCTTTCTGAGGCCGCAGAGGTGGCCTCAGCCCTGTCAGCTCGACATCCACAGGCAGAGGTCTGAGGCAGCAGGCCGTCCTCAGGGCTCAGCAAACACAGGAAGAGGCCAGCGCAGTGAGTCCCCGACACACCCGCGCTGTGCTTGCAGACCGCCACGGGTCCGCAGGGTACGACTCACTCTGTCGGCTAATGGACGAGTCTGCCCTAGGAACAAACCCGTTCACGGTTTTCCCGGAACTCTTTGTTTTAGGTCGGGGACTTACTGTGATGCAGTTATGGAACTAGAAACACAGTCAAAAGATTGAGGAACTGTGTGGCTGATAACAGAAGTAGTGACTTAGAGGAAAGACTCCGAATCAGTACTAGGAATTGAGTGGCAAAAGATACAGAGCGTGGATAAAAATGCAGACAGTATTATCAACATGAAGACAATTGTTCCTGAGATAGAAAATGTGAGGAATGCAATAGAGTATCTAGCCAAATTAGTAAGATGACATTTTCCTGGATAAAAGGAACAATTCACGTTCCTTTGAACTATGTTAAAAAAATATTGTCTTCATTGAGATGCACTGTGTGCATGTACCCACTCCCCAGCGTGAATGTGCTCGGTATATACTACAGACGTGTACCAATACAAGTTTTAAAATATTTCCTTCAGGGCCGGTCTCTGTTTCTTCCTTTTTGGACTTTGGTTTTGCTGGGGAAGAAGGAACGTGCTATCTATAATGGTTATTTTATATGTCAGCTTGACCGGGGCACAGATATTTGGTCAAACTTCATTCTGGGTGTGCCTTTGAAGATGGTTTTTTGGATGAAATTAATATTAAAAAGTTTTTGACGTGTAAACATAGGACATGCTGTGGAGGTCTCATTGAGCCTTTGGCACCTGCACATACTGAGATCAGCGTTCGCTCTTCTGACTGACTGAAGCAGGCCGTGGGTGGCCTCCTCCCCAGCGGAAGGCCTGACCCTCCTCTGAGGGATGTTGGGGTACAGCCCAGACTCTTTGTCAGTGCAGCTAGTACAGCACTCAGACACCAAGAGGCATTTGACTTCTGCAAAGGGTGGGCACATGAGGTAGCAGGGGTCAAAGGAGGGTTGGGCCTTTCTCACTAAGGAAGCGGCTGACCGTTTTCCCCACTGGCCATGTTGAAGGATCACAGTCTATTGACTGATTTAGTCAGCCCAGGGGAAGATCTGAAGGATTGCTGAAGGGAGAAGGAAGGGGACAGAGTTTAGGGAACAGAGTCCTTGGCTGCATCAGCTGTGTGGTCTGCAGCTGTGTTTTGTGATTCCCGTGTCCAGTGTGGGCCGGTGGGGTGACTGGAGTCTAGGATAGAGCCATGATGTTTGTGCCCTTGATAGAAAAGACAGAGTTGTGTCTCTCGGTTTCTTGAAGTAAGAGGCAACTCCTTCTGCCTGGCTGCTTGAACTGGAACTTGGTCTTTTTCTGCCTTCAGATTCCTGCTGAAACAAAGATGGCTTTTCGGTCTCAAGGCTGCAGACTCTGGGCCTGGACTCCTGGGCCCTCCCTCCTCTGAAGGCAGATCTTGAGGCATCTCCATTTCCGTAACCGAGACAGTTCCTCACAATGAAGTACACACATCAGCATTTGGTCCCTTCTGTGGAGAACCCTTATAGGTACCTTCCAGTGGTTACCATTCTTTTCCTTTCCATCAAGTCTAATTTTTAAGAGGGCTTCGGTATCTCTACAATTATTTGTCTCAGTATACTGTGAAAAGTCAGTGAATCAGAATTGAGGGGAGGGCTGGGGATTTAGCTCAGTGTTTCTGGCACCTGCCTGGCAAGCACAAGGTCTTGAGTTTGATCCCTGGTACCAAAAAACAACAACAAAAACACAAGTATAATAAACAAAAGGAAAATGTAAAATTTCCTATTTTTAGGAAATGTAAAATGTAAATTTTTAGGAAATTAAAATAGTAAAATATTACTATTTTTTTTTAAATTCAAGGGAAAATTACCTTGAGTATTGAAGCCAAGATGTAAGCTTGTTAATTACTGGACCTCTAGGAAAGAAAAAAAAATTACAAGAAAACAGAAAAAGCCAGGTACTCACAAATCCCAGATGGCCACGATGTCTGCGGGCTGACATTTCTGAGCAGAAGAGGCCAACCTGAGGGAGAGTGTGTTTTCGAGATGTCACAGTCAGTGGAAAGCTTTGAGAGCAAAGGTAACAGGTACATATTCTCCTTTTCCTCAGCAGCACAGTGTACCCAGCGACCCTTTACTTAGAGGCTGCTCAAAGACACCCTCTTTCTCCTGCACCTCTGGGCTCTTTTTTATCTTACTTGATGATAAAGCAGTATTTCTCTGGACACATATCTCTTGAGCTCATTGACTTAATGCAATCCCAGTAAAATCCAACCTGTTTTTGTATAAAACTTAACACACTGGTCATAAAATTGGTATGGAAACATGAAAAGTCAGAGCCACCCTGATAACCGGACGCAGGCTGGAGGCACGCTCTCCACACACCACACGGCGGAGCTGCGGCCACTCAGACACGCAGTGCTGGCATGGGCATAAGCACAGCAGGCGGTGGATGGGGCAGCTCGCTCGGATGCAGCTCCACACGCACGTCTGGAATCCCGACGAGGTGACTGTGGGAGAGGGAAGAAGGAAGGCGTTCTGTTTTGGTTTGGTTTGGAGCCAAACGTGGTGACAAATGTTAGTCATCCCTGCTGCTAAGAGGTTGGGGCAGGAGGGTCACCTCACCCCGGAGACTGAGGCCAGCCTGTGCAACTTGGCCTTGTTTCAAAGAAAAGGAAAGAAAGAGAGGAAAAAAGGAGATTTTTTGGTACTGAGACAATGAGACTCCAAGCTCGTTTCTGGCCCCACTCTTGAAACTCATTCAGTGTGTTAGCCTGAGCCCTGAGGTAAGGCCCATGCTGGGGGCACAAGAGCAGATGTGTGGTATTGTTCCCACCCAGATTCCAGGGAAGATGTTCTAGCACTGTATTTTATTAGTCAGGTTTGAGTTAATACTAGAGAAAACAGCTATATGGCAAACAGACCTTTTCTCTTGACAAACCTAGTTGCCTTGGGTATTGTCTTACAGTCAGGCCTGAGAGAGAGTGCATGGAAGGTCAAGGGTTCTATGCACGAAGATACCTTGGAAGGTCAGAGTATGTGGAAGGTCAAACTGTCTTTACACAGAGCCTCCCGAGGGTCGGGCTGTGGGGCCAGGTTTAGGGCTGGGGGCCCAAGTGGTTTTTAAGGACATTGCAAGAGTAAGGTCAGCTCGGGGCTCTGAGCAGCGAAGACATGAGCACCTCAGAATGTCTCATCTGCTGTAGTTTGGATCTCAAATAACTCCCCCAAATCTCACGTGTTTGCAAGTAACTGGGTTATGGGGTTTTCTGGAGTCTGGCTGGGAGAGGTGGTTCCCAGGGTGTAGCTGGCTTTGTCTCCTCCTCTCTCACGCTGGGCTCCCTGGCTGCCGTGAGGTGAGGCTCCATTCCTCTTCGCCGCCTGTCCCTCCACACTGCCTTGGTAAGCCAGCCACCCCTGCAAGGACTATAATTACACAACTTGAGCCGAAATAACATCTCCTCTTTTAATTTGCAGATGTGGGTATTGCCTTAGTACTGAGGAATGTGACTAAAGCAGCATTCTAGTAGGTGGTAGAACTTTTTTTTTTTTTTTTTTTGACAAGGCCTGGTTTTGTAGAACAGGCTGGCCCTGAGCTCACTATGTAGCCCAGGCAAGCCTCAAACTCACAGCAATCCTCCTGCCTCCGCCTCCCGAGTGCTGGGATTACAGCGTGAGCCACTATGCCCGGCACTGTGGTGTGTGGTACCGATGGCTGGTGGGTGTGAGTCACCACGCCTAGTATGGTTATATGCAGTTACTGGTATCGAACTCAGGACCTTGCACTTGCTAGGCAGGCACTGGAACCAGTGACCTAAATCTCTGGCCCTGTGTAGAATTCTCTATAGGATCAGTGTTTCCCATGGTTTCCATGTGTGCATGGTCTGCTGAATAAGAGGGTTAAGGAGTCACTGTTAGTTCGTGCTGCTTGACTGATAGGCAGTACCGAGGCCAGTGTGTCCTGGAGACCCGTGGTCTCTCAGAGAGGGAAGCATCCTTTGCGTCCTAGGAACTCAAGGATTTGGCAAGGCCAGACTGAGCCTCGGGGCTGTAATAAGATACAGTTCCATATGTTTCTCTTTTATTAACTAAATCATTGCAACTTCCTGGAGAAGGTACAGTCCATGCTCATTACTCATAGATTCTGTGTTTATGGATTCACTTTTTACTTGTGACCTCAAATCAGTGCTCCCCTGAAACGCTCTGTGGTACATGTGCCACGTCTCCCACAGAGCTGTCAGAAATCTGAGTTGTGCGTTCCCAGCAGGCGTCAGTCAAGGTGAGCTCTGCCTTCCTGTTTCAGCTCTCATGCAGCACCCCACTGGCCGCCAAGCATCATCTTTCCGCCATTTCTGCTGTCGGTGTTGCTGCCCAAAGTGAGCCAAGTGCAGTGTGAAGCACCATCGAAGTTCCCCAAAGCAGGAAGGTGGTGACATGTTCACAGAGAAATACATGTCCGTTGGACTATTTTTTTTTTTTTTGAGACAGGGTCTCGCTTTGTAGTTCAGGCTGGCCCTGAGCTCACTATGTAGCCCAGGCAAGCCTGGAACTCAGCAATCCTCCTGCCTCTGCCTCCCGAGTGCTGGGATGACAGGCGTGAGCCACCACGGCCGGCATTGTGGTGTGTGGTACTGATTGTTGGTGGGCGTGAGTCACCATGCCTGGTATTGTTGTATATGATTACTGGGATTGAATCAGGGACCTTGTGCTTACTAGGCAGGCGCTGGAACCACTAAGCTAAATCTCCAACCCTACACATTATATTTTAAATATTGCTGATTCAAATAAAATGAATCCTAATACAGAGACATACCTAATACAAGTTTAAGCATTAATTGGTAAAATCTAATCAGAGGCTATCTCCTGGGAGCAGTGCCTCAAGATTCACTAGTTCAGCATTTCTGATGACTTTCTGAACACATGTACCCCAAGTAAAGAAAATCCACTGTGGGGCCAGAGATTTAGCTCAGTGGTTCCAGCACCTGCCTAGCAAGTGTGAGGTCCCTGGTTCGATCCCCGGTAACCACATACAACAATGCCAAGAGCACTCAGTACTGCATACCACAAAGCTGGGCATGGTGGCTCATGCCTGTCATCCCAGGACTCAGGAGGCACAGACAGGAGGATTGCTGAGTTCAAGGCTTGCCTGGGCTACATAGTGAGCTCAGGGCCAGCCTGAACTACAAATGAGACCCTGTCTCAAAAAAAAAAAAATCCACTGTATTACTGTCCATAGTTGATGAAACTAAGACAGAGATGTTAAACAGGAAGCTCAGAGTTATATAAGTCCTAAAATTGCTGGGATTTGAACTCATGGCAGTTTGACTCTAGACACCCCGAAGGTTCCTGCCATCCTTTGTCTTAGGTGGGATAAGAAGATTCTGAGCATGAAATTCTTTGAAGGTCAGGGTTGGTTATGGTGTCCTGAGATGTCACGTCAGACCTGCAGTGTCTTCGTGTCTCTGGGGAACACGGGTGGGGGGATCAGCGTTTCTCTGTAACACAGGCACTGTAGTGTGTGTTTGTGGTTCCAGTTCTGCTGCATGCCACTGGCTTTGCAGGGTCATGGGCTGTCACGGGGTTCGGGGTGCTCAGGAAGTCACAGCATTTACCGGAAAGGGAGCGAAGAGGTGGTGTGTTGGATCTGCACTTCCCAACTTACTGTCATTATGGGCTCAATATTTGTGTTTCCCTCTCCCCAGATTCGTAGCTTGAAGTTTGTTCGCTGCTGGGACAATATTTGAAGGTGGGGCCTTTGGGAGTTAGTTAAGTGTGGATGAGGTCTCCTGGTGGGATGACTGTCCTTCTAAAAAGGAAAAGAGAGAGCAAAGCAGGTTCCCTGTCCACCATGTGGTGATACAGTGAGAAGGCCGCCATCCACCAGCCAGGAAGAGAGATCTCACACGGAAGCTGACTAGCCCCTTAGTCTTGGACACCTCGGGGCAGCTCCAGACTGTGGGAAATATACATTGATTGCTTAAGCCGCCCAGTGTAAGGCATCCCAATCTGACTGAGACACACGTGTACCCAGGTCGCCTGGAGTCTCCGTACCGTGCAAGGCTGGGTAGGGTGGAGGTGACCGGCAGGCTGTGTGGTGCTGCTGCCGGTCTGGGCCCCACTGTAAGCATCAGGAGCCTGGAGGAGTATGACACTTCCTGTCTTGAGTTGCCAGGGCGGTTTGAAGGACATGACCTTGGGGATCTTCCTATGGGTGTAGAGTGTCATGGGCTCAGCCTGCCCTCAGGGGATGCAGCCTCATGGGAGGAGCAAGGAGTCATCTACTAGACGGAATGTTCTGGAGTGTTTGCAACCTTAAGAGACAGCATTGTGGACACCAGGTTGTCCCGGTCGCTCAGAGATTTGAGATGTGTCGGGGTGCCCTAGAGGAATCTAAATGTGGAGGTGTTTTGGGAATCTCGGTTTATGGCAGACTGAGTCCTGAGACTTGGACTTAAGTCCTGGGACTTAAGATGCTCTTGAAAATAGGGTTTCCAAAAGGTCTGGGTGCCCATGGAAGGTCAGGATGTCCCAGCAGTTCTGGAGGAGAGTGTCGGAGGAAACGCATCGGAGGGGACTGAGAAGGTACATGTCCTGTAGACACCTGTGAGTTGAGCTCAGACTGTCCTGCGGGGGCTGTGCAGTCAGAGACGGCAGCGAACCCAGGAGGAGCAGCAGCGCTATGGTGGTGTGTTTTTCAGTTTCTTGGAGACAAGTCCTGGGGTGTCGCCCACATGGCTGTGCTTCTGGCCTCCAGTCTGTCTCCGTTTTCCCCCCCTTCCCCCAGAGCGGTCCTGAGGGGCGCAGTCTTGGGAGGAGTGCACTTCCCCCGCTTCCCCAGCCTGTTCCCAGGCGAGGATTTAACAGGGCAAGAGGATCCATCCCTGGGAACACGGCTCTTGGCCCCAGGCCTGGACCCTCCGGCCGAGCACCTTCCCGGTCTGCCCGTGAGCCTCCCTGAGCAGAGGACTCTGGTGACCAGCAGCGGTTGGACGGAAGAGGGCGACTGCAGGGCTTAGAGAGAGGTCGATGGGCAAGCAGGCGGCTGGCAGGGAGAGAGCAGCACTGACGGGAGAGGGCAGAGGGGCAGAGAGACGAGGGAGAAGGCACTCCAGTGCAGGGCTGGCAGTCGAGGAACCAGACAACGGGAGGGAGGGAAGGCGAGAGCTGCCTCCACCTGCAAACACGCACACACTCAGACTCAGAGCGGTGGACAGGGTGGGAGGGATCACAGAGGGGACCGAAGAGACACAAAGACGGGCCAGCAACTGGGGCCGGACGCACTGGAGGCCGGGCTGTCTCCGGCCCTGCTGCCAGCCACGGCCGCCGGAGGGGGAGCCCGCAGGGTCCGCACAAGCACTGGCAGGGCCAAGCTGGTGGGAGCCTCTGGGCTGGGCAGCGCCCCGCGCCGGACCTCTGACCTCCGCGGTGGGTGAGCGCACGGGGCGCCAGGGTCCCAGGAGGGCCGCGAACAAGCCGTCAGCACGCGAAGGCCGGCGGCCGCAGAGCACAGGGCACGCCGGGTCTCCTCGCTCACGGTCCGCTCCAGCCGCGCGTCTGCAGCGGGGACGCTTGGGTCGGGGCTCATGTCCAGGGAGAGCAGCCCCGTGCCCGTCTGTCCCCGGGGGGGTGCTGAGCGGGTGGCGGCCAAGCTGCCAGGCCCCACGGGCCCAACGTCCCTTCTCGCAGCACACACCTCCCCAGGCGCTCCCGCTGCCACCCTGCCCGCGCTCCCCGCTGGCAGCAGCTCTCAGACCGAGCAGTGTGGGGCTCCGCGGGCCGCGGCGGGAGAGGGGCGCCTGTCCCAGGAGCTCAGGCTCCGCAGCCCGGGGGCCTGCCAGGCAGGGCCAGGGTGCAGGGGAGGCTGTGCGGAGCGGACACGGTGCCCGCATCCCCGCCGGGAGGGGAAGGGCACTGTGGGGAATACGCCGCGGAAGGGAGCAGGGCCCTGCTGTCCCCGGGAGACCCGGAGGGTTTGCTGGGCCGTGAGCGGCAGAAGACCCACAGGCGCTGGGGGAGGGCCACGCGGAGCTCACAGGTCAGGCACACGTGACCGGCCACGCTAGGGACGCGGAGGTGCGGGGCTGAGGCCGCGCCGGGCGGGATCGTGCTATGAAGCGGGACGGCGGAGCGTGCCGGGCGCCTCACCAGCTTCTCCCTCTGCCCTCCTGCCCGGAGGCCGCGCTCAGCCCTTCAGGGCGCCCAGGCTCTCCCGCCGTTTCACCCTCAGCCCGGTGCAGCTGGAGCGGCAGGGCCCGGTACCCCGACGTCTGGCCCGGGAGGGTCTCGCCCGGGACACAGGTCTCAGCGAGGCCAGGGCCCAGGCGATGCTGGTTCTGCCGCCGGCAGGGAAGGGCAGCTTCCTCCGGGCGCCCAGGGCTGGGCGTCACGCAGCACCAGCGCAGCCCTGAGCCGCCTGCCCTCCACACCTTCCGCCTCTCCCGTGGACACGGGGCCCGCAGAAACGCGGCCCTCCGTGTTCACACCGCCCGTGGGCACTCCCTCAGCCCTGACCCTGCCCTCGGACCCCCCGTGGGTAACAGCCGCGCGGCCCTGGAGTCTGCGCGTCCACACCGAGCCCTGGGGCCGCTTCCTGCCCCCTGGCGCGTTTCCTCTCGCTGCAGCGCGCCATCTCGCCCTCCTCCGAGGTTGTGGAAACGGCGTGGATGGCTTCTGGCCGCAGCTGGCCTGGCTCCGCGGCGCCTCCGGAGTGTGTGCCCTCCGGGGCGCGGGGATGCCTCCGCCTCCGTGCCGCCCGTCCTCCAGGGGGCGCTGCTTGCGGCGGCAGCACCGCGGGGCGCGGGAGCCCTGACGTGCCCCCCTCCCGCAGGTCTGGTTCCAGAACCGCAGGGCGGAGCCGCGCGAGTCGCCGTCTCTGGGTTCTTGCCCGAGCCCCCCTTGTCCCTGGTGCCGCGCTGGCCTGTTCCCCTCGCCCCCGGAACCACACGCTCCCCGCGCAGCGCCCGCAGGCTGAGGCCTGGCGCCCCACTCCGCCCCCACCCCTGCTGCCCCTCAGCTTGGAGCCACCCAGCCCTGGCTTTGAAGTCCAAGGAGGACCAAGAAGAGGTCACCCCCCGCCCCGCAGCCCTGGCGACCAGACCCTCGGGTGGCCCCGTTCCTTCTCAGGGAGAAGTTAGAGATGGAGCAGAGCAGCGCGGATGTTCAGAATTTTAAAACGGGAGATGCCAGCGGATTCCCACTGAGGCAGTGAATCGCGAGCCTCTGGGGCGGGAGCCCTGAGCTGCGGGAAAGGCGGGGAGATGCCAGGAGGTGGCAGCGCTGGGCTGGCGGGTGCAGAGTGAAGGCCGGGCTGGCGGGCTGCCTCCTCGTCTCCCCTCGGACTCACCCGGCCCTCGCTTCTGCCCGACACCCGTTCTCCTGGGCCCTGGGTTTGCGTGTGTCCTCCTCGGTGTTTTCCTCAACTCCGGCCCGTCCGTTTCCAGACTTGTGCAGATGTGCTCGTCAAGGAGTGACTCAGCTGCGTCTTTGGAAACACGTAAAGAAGCTGAGCGCGGGGATCTGTAACCTCAGCTGCCGGAGGCTTCAGCAAGCGGAAGAGGTCCGAGCCGCAGCCGGGCAGCTTGCTGACTTGGGGAGCCCCTGGCTCACCGCGGGGCGCACCAAGAGTGCAGAGGACCGTGGGCGGGGGCGCAACCCTGGGGGCTCAAAGCTCTGGGTCTGGGCTCAGGCGCAGTCTGGGCTGCAGCATCTGCTTCTGCCTGGAACGCCTCCCTGTTGCTTCTCGTCAGCTCTGGCCATTTCCGATGATATGCTCCTTGGGGACAGTGCCTCCTTTTTGCTTATTTTAACCTTTTCATTAATTGCTAGTAGGATTCAAAACAGCTTCATGTTTATTGGCAATTTCTATGTTTTCTGCATTCCCCGAGTTGTCTTTGTTTATTGGTAAATCTCCTGTTCCTGCTCGCCAGCTGTGTACTTTAGGGGTATAAAGAGCCATCCATCATGCTGCCAATGTGCATATTGTCTTGTATTTGTTTTTTAGGGATTTCCCGTGAAGACTTCCCAATAGTATTAAGCCCTGGCTCCTTAGGCGCTGTATATAAACGGTTCCCTCTGTCTTACACACCTAGACAGGCAGCAGCTCTGTAGAGCCCGTAGAATTTAGACATCAGTTTCTTTTTGTGCTCTGCGAGCCAGATGGAATGTCACTGAGGGGAAAGGGACTCCGGCGGATGTGACCCCCAGATTTCCTTCTGGAGCGAACAGGTGCCGCCTGGACAGTGGTGGAGGAAGAGGCCACGCTAGACCCGAGTGTGGCCGGTTGTGAGGGACAAGAATCCCAACTAAACCAACTTCGGAGGGTTTGTGCAGGGCACAGATGAGTGGAAATCTGACGATCCAGGCCTGACTTGAGAAGGATCTTAGAAGAGTCCGAGTTGAGTGGGGTTGAGGAGAAAGTCTTTGTCACCTTTGAGTGATATGATTCTCACCGCCTGGAGGTTTTAGGGGCTCTTTCCTGGTGTTCCGCTTCCACGGTGACATGACAGTGTTCCAGCACCCTCTCCCTGTATTTGTGCTGCTTAGTGGATCCCAGCATCCCAGTGGCTCTTGCAGGGCCGCAGAAGGGTCCACCCTCCTCTGCCCGTGGGGCTGACCGCAGCTGAGAAGGTGCAGAGGCTCGGGAGGCTGTCCTCGTGCCTGCCAGGTGCCTCAGGGTGTGAGGGGCCTCCTGCCCTCTCTGCAGGGGCCACACAGTCATCGCTGCAGACAGACCCAGGCCAACTGGACAGGAGGCCGCAGGAGTTTGCACAGCAACCTTTGCCAGCCCTGAGGTGGAAACCTTTCTCCAAGAAGTTGTCCCACCCTGGGGAACACGCAGCTTTACCTTTAGGTTTTGCATTAATTTCGGGTTTCTGCAGATGTCATCTATCAACTGAGGTATCTGCCCCCCATTCTTCAGAGATCTTTAAAAGTCATGGGCAGATGCTGCGTTTTATCGAGTGCTTTTCCTGTGTCCATGGATGTGACTATTTCTTTAGGCTGCTGTTGCTCACTGGTTTTCAAGAGCTGAAGCGAACTTGCATACTGCGAGAAATGCGACCGGGTGTAGGTGACTCCTCTCGTGCACTGCGGTGTGAGGGTCACCGCATCCAAGTCTGTGACTACAGTCCTCTGCAGGTTTTGTTCGTTTGCTTTTTACTTTTTGGTTTTGGTATCGTGATAGTGTCAGCCTCTTACGATGAATCATAAGTGTCATGCTTTTCTCAGAATGGGTCTTGAGGTCGCTCTTGGCAGGGTGGCTGTGAACGCTGGTCTCACCTTCATGGGACTCTAGGGCCTTGGTCATGAGTCTCCCCAACACCCTTCCTGGGCTGCTTCTGCGTGCCGGCAGATGGCCTCACGCTGGGCTCTGCAGCCCACACAGCTGTCTCTCCCAGGAAGTCAGTATACACTGGCAGACCCCGTTTCACTCTTGCCAGACCTGTGTCCAGCTCATTCCGACTGTTAGGGCTGTGTCCGGATGTCCCCAAAGCCTCCTGTGCTCATGGGTAGGGCTTTTTGGAGGTGTGCGGTGCTGACGTCAGTCATGTGATGCTTGCATTGACTCGTGGTGTGAAGGTCGGATGGGATCTGCCTTACCCTGGGTATGAGTGCCACCAGCCCTAAGGGTGGGCACCTGGACGGGATATGAGGGACAGGAGGAGGGTTGTGTGGGGAGCAGACCCTGCTGGAGGAGACTTTTCAGGCCTGGAGTCTGCACTGGGTGCTGCACCAACTAGCTGTTGCGAGATCTGCACTCTACCAACCAGGGCCGCCCAGCTCCCAAGATGCTCTGCGACCTCTGGGTCGCTGCTCTGGGAGGCCTGACTGGGAAGGTGAACGACCTCTGACTGGGACCCCTGACCTCTGTTCCTCACGTTGGCTACTTGTTGTTTTCCTTCCCGTTCCTGTGCAGGTTCAGACTAAATTTGAATAGAGTTAATTAAGTGTGTGCTAGTTGACATCCTTCTCCTGTTTGTGTGCTGATTTCCTGGGTGCTTTGTTCCTGTTTTTCTTCCCCTATAAGAAAAAATGTAACCATTTTTGAGGCCATGTTGGCCCTCTGAAAAAGTATAAATGCAACCTGCTCAATAAACGGGTGCCTGCTCAGTATTGACTGAGGTCCTCCGAGCCCATTTTTCTGTCTTTTCTCTTTTCTTAATCCGCGCCCCTCGGCTTCACGACCCCGCTGTTTTGTCCGGCTGGCTCCGGCAGGGCTGCACTTGTCACTTGTCCCTCCGTGCTGCTGCTCTCTTCTCTGCCTCCTGCCTGCCCTGCAGTGCCCTCTGCCTTGCCTGGGAGCCAGCTGACTGTGGCCTGAGACCCTACGAACTGTGAGCCAAATAAACCTTTCCTTTTTTAACTTTGGGTGTTGTGTAGTTTGTCTCAGCTGTGAGAAAAATAATGAGGGCACCAACCAAGACAGCTATTCTCTCCTGGCCAGGGAGAGTTAGGTTTGGGTGACTTGGTCAAAGGAGGCAGACTGGTCAGCACAACAAGCGGACACAGCTGAAGTAGGGTGCACCGTCCCCAAGGTGAGGGCACAGCCTCAGGGCCAACAAGAAGGGGGGCCCTTGGGATAGGTACATCCGTCCAGTGGACGGGGACAAGGGGGGGAAGGGCACGGCTGAGGGCGTTACTGGGGCCCCGGCTCCCTCAGCAGGTTCTAACCGGTGCGCGCAGCCTGCAGGCAAGCTGTGGGAGGCCGAGTGCACACTCAGGCGGTCCCGTGGGGGCGGCGTTCCTGATCTCCGAGTTGATTCCTTTTTGGCCAGAGAACATTTCTTGTGTGATTTAAATCATTTGCCTGAGGCTCTGTTTCATAGCTGAGGGCAGGATCTCTCTTAGTTACTAAAGTACATATAAACTTGTTTTGTTTGTTTGTTTCGGAGGGTAGTGGTGATTGAACTTGTGTCCTTGTGCTTCTCAGGTAGGTGCAGTACCACTTGAGCTAAATCCCCGGCCCACTGGGTTGTTTTTTAAATCGAGTCAGTACATTTCCATTTCCTATTTACTTGGTGCATCCATGTCAGTTAGCTTCTCATTGGTGATGCTGTTCTGTTAGTGTATACTGTTGATTTTTGCTCTACCGCTTCTCTGACTAAGGACGGTGTGCATTAAAGTCCTTGATATTATTGTGAATTTGTCCATTTCTTCTTTTAGTTCTTTCGGTTTTTCTTCATGTGAAGATTTAGGATCATTCATTTCTTGATCTTTTGGTGATGCTACCAGATGCGGTGACCCTTTTTTCCTAGTGATACTAGAAGCCCTTCCTCAGATGTTAACACCCCTCCTGACTTCCTTTCATTGCTGTTTCATGGTGTCTCAGTCTTTTGCTTTTAACCTACCTGTGCTGTTGAACTTAGAAACAGCATATATTAAGTCATGTTTTAACTAATCTATCCTACTAATTGCCATGCTTATTATAGATTTGTTTGGATTCATGCCCATCAATTATTTGCTTATTATTTACCCTGTTTCTCTTTTGACTTCTTTCCTTTTGTCTTTTTATTCATGGTTTATTTTGTCTCTTAAGGGATAAATGATTTTTTAAAGGATTTCACCCTGATTTTTTTCTCTTTTCATCCTGATTCATCCTGTTCATAGTTTTAGGTGAGTGCATTAGGTTTCCAGGGCAGACTTGCTAAATTACCAAAACGTAGTGACTTAAAACAACAGATACAAAAGTCCAAAAAAAGAGTTGAAAATTACAGTGCTGGCAGAGCCGGGGGGGGGGGGGCAGCAGGCTGTGAGGGGGTGGGTCCCGCGACCGCCCGCTTCTGCCGCTGACGACGTGCGGCTGTCCTTGGTTTGAGCTGTATGTAGCTCCAGTCTCAGCTTCCTTCTCCACGTGACCTTGCTTTTGGGGTCTGTGCCTCAAAGGTCCTTCTGGCTTCCTTTACAAGGGTGCCTGTCGTTGTATGTAGGGTCCACTCTACATCCACAGTGCTTTTATGCTGAGGTCTTTTTGGGTTGAGGTTAAGTGGTTTGAGGCAAGGCCTCGCTAGGCAGTTCAGGCTTGAACTCCCTGTGTAGCCCAGGCTGGCCCTACACTCACAGTGATCACCCTGCCTCAGCTTCCCCAATGCTGGGATTACAGGCATGCATCACCATGAATGGCTCATGTTGTGTGGTTGTGTTTGGAGACAGGGACTCAGAAGAACAGTGAAGGCCCAAGGGAGACAGAAGTGTAGGGATTGACACAGTAGTCTCGTGTGTGTGTGTGTGTGTGTGTGTGTGTGTGCGCAGGCGGAACAGACCACATGAAGATGCAGCGAGCGAGGGCCTGCCTGCAAGCTGAGAGGAGCCGCTCAGAGACGCAGCAGGTCAGGGCCTTGGCTGCAGACACCTGGCCTCGTGCGACAGGGGAAGAACGTTTCTGTCCCTTAAACCACTGGTGCTGTTTTGCTGCTACAGCGGGAGACGGTCCATGTAGTAGATACATTCTTAGTTTCCTAAGACCCTGCTAAAGCATTTCCCACCATCCTGCGCCGTTCTGCCTTCTCAGCAGTGGTGCAGAGGAAGTTCTGTTTTCCTGCACATACACAGTGTTCTCAGGTTTTAAAAACCACTCAAAGTTGTTTCTAGTGTTATTTCTTTGTGACTTTAATTTGCATTTCGGAAAGCCATTGAAGTTAGTCTTCTTGTGCTAACTTCTTGTGGCAGTTAGTCTTCCATTCACATATCTTTTCGTTAAATTTTTATTCTTTTTTTTTTTTTTTGAGACAGGGTCTCGCTTTGTACTTCAGGCTGGCCCAGAGCTCACTATGTAGCCTAGACTAACCTCAAACTCAGCAATCCTCCTGCCTGTGCCTCCCGAGTGCTGGGAAGACAGGCATGGGCCACCACGCCCGGCACTGTGCTATGTGGTATTGATTGCTGGTGGGTGTGAGTCACCACGCCCAGCATTGTATGTGGTTACCGGGATCAAACTCAGGACCTTGCGCTTGCGAGGCAGATGCCAGAACCACTGAGCTAAATCTCCGGCCCAGAAAACATTATTTTAATGAGTACCTTTCTGCCTTAAATTCAAAAGAATGATCATGATCACATATCACTGGTCACAGGAAACCATGGGTGAGTTTGGCAGCCATATGGACCTTTCTTTATAAAAATGAAATGGCCAGAGATTTAGCTCAGTGGTTCCACTGCCTGTCTAGCAAGTGCAAGGTCCCTGATTCGATCTTGGTAACCACAATGATATGATATTGGGTGTGGTGACTCACGCCCACCAGCGAACAGTACCACACCACACAATGCTGGGTATGGTGGCTCGCGCCTGTCATCCCAGCACTCAGGAGGCAGAGGAAAGAGGATTGCTGAGTTCGAGGCTCGCCTGAGCTACATAGTGAGCTCAGGCCCAGCCTGAGCTACAAAGTGAGACCCTGTCTCAAAAAAAAAAAAAAATGAAGAAACATATATCATCATCTAGTGCTCCTATCTCTAACATTTTCTAATGCTAGTGTCTGAGAATGAGCCTCCTCAGGGCTCCTTTTGGGTCCTCGTTCCTCAGACTATAGATGAAAGGACTGGCCAGAGGTGTCGCCACTGTGAAGATGACAGAGGCTGCGTGTCCTGAACTGAGTAGGAGGATGAAGGGTACAGACACCCCATAAGAGAGGGAGACCACAGTGAGGTGGGACCCGCACGTGGACAGGGCTTTCCTTATGCCACGTGCTGAGGGCAACTTCAGCACCTTAGAGAAGATGTAGGCGTATGAGACGACAATGCATGTAAATGGTGTCAGAAACACCAGTCCCCCCACAGTGAAGACCATCAGGTCATTGATAAAGGAGTCAGAACAAGAGAGCTTCAGGACGGCGTAGGGGTCACAGGAGAAGTGACGCACAGTGTTGTTGGAACAAAAGCTGAGTCTGAGCATGAGCAGAGTGTGCAGGAGAGCGTGCAGGTTGGTGATGACCCAGGACACGGCCACCAGGAGGACACAGAGTGCGGGCCTCATGATGACGGTGTAGTGGAGTGGGCGACAGATGGCCACGTAGCGGTCATAGGCCATCACGCTCAGGAGGAACCCGTCCATGTTGGCAAAGGTGATGAAGAAGTAGATCTGTGTCAGGCACTGCTTATAAGAGATGGACTTGCTCCCCACTGCGTGATTGACCAGCGCCTTGGGGACTGTGACTGAGGAGAAGCAGATGTCCACACTGGAGAGGCTGGCCAAGAAGAAGTACATGGGCGTGTGGAGGCGAGGGTCGGAGCTGATGGCCAGGATGATGAGAAGGTTCCC
>PVIC010038305.1:0-17676 GCA_004025085.1 Thryonomys swinderianus | reverse complement strand
ACCTGAGTTCGATCCCCGGTTACCACATATAATGCTGGGCGTGGTGGCTCACGCCTGTAATCCCAGCACTTGGGAGGCAGAGACGGGAGGATTGTTGAGTTCGCGGTGGCTTGCCTGGGCACCATGGTGAGCTCAGGGCCAGCCTGAACTACAAAGCGAGACCCTGTCTCCAAAAAAGCAAAAAAAAAAAAAAAAAAAATTAAAATTATTTATGCAGTATGTATCTAGAAATTTTTCTGTTCTCAGCAGGTATCTCTACCTATGTTGAACCTCTCAGACTCAGTCCTGCCTTATCCTGTCTCAAATATCTCCCATGACTTTCCCTTGGTCATCTTTACATCTAAATGCATATTAACAAAGTGATGACAGCACACAATTATTCCCGTCCTGCAAATAAACTCCTAAATGTACCATTTATTGAGTATGGCGCTAGTAAATGTCTGGCAACCAGTTTTTCAGGGGAAACATCTCTTAATTTGTCTGATTTGCCATTTTCTATGGTATAAATACCCCAACTGTAGTCAATTTCAAGCCGCTAATGTTAATCCATTACCTGTAAGGCTGGAAAGAGATGCACGATAAGTATGTACTATGGAATATTTCTACCACAGAGATATAACAAACATGAACAGCTCTGGGCTGGGGCAGCACCTCAACTACCTTGAAAGCACAAAGGCCTCAGTTCAATCCCCGGTACCACAAAACAAACAAACAAACCCACATACACAGATAGTAGGAAAATGTGGTAAAGTATCAGGTGATGAGTTTTGAATATTAATTGTCTTTTAAAATATAAATTTAACTATAAACATATAATACTCTTCTTTGCCTAGCAACTGGTTCACAAGACAGGCCCAGCGCTTTGGGGCTCCGGGCCACTCTCTCTGGCAAGGCTCCGATCCCACAGTCTCCTGCTCACTGCACAACTCGACTTGAACCTCTTCCATGGGAAACCACCAACTTAAAGCACTCGCATCTAAAACATGTTCCTTTTTGAGTCTCCTAGTGCACGCTTCTCTTCCCCTCTTGACTTCCCTGTTTCTCTTAATGGTGCCTTCAATACCCATCCAACCAGTTGCTAAGTTTTGAAGGCATTTTGCCTACGCAATGGCCTTCTGATCTGCCTCCTTTTCTTCTCACTTAGGGTCACTGGCCCGGTCTAGAACAATTAAGTGGTCTTCCCTTTCAGTCTTTTCTCACTCTAGTCGGTCTGACAATATTGTTAATCTTCCCAATGCACAATTCTGCTGATGTAGCTGGTCGAGTCAACACACACACACACACACACACACACACACACACACACACACACACACGTAGCCTTCAAAGCTCTCCTTGTTTTGGACAATTTGAACAGCTCCATGTCCCCTACGCGGCAAACATGCCTTACGGTTCCTGCCTGTGTACTGCTGCTCCCACTTTCCCTCTCTCTGAAGTGTTTGTCCCTCTCACTCAGAGAAAGATTCAGAGCTTTTATAAAGACTCAGTTCAAACAGCGATGAGAAGATGTGTGCTGGTTGTCAAGAGAATACGGAAAGTAGTAGAAACAAACAGGAAGTACCAAGTCCAGGAATCACGACAAGATAATATATTTGGCCACCACATCTTTTAAATGGATGAAAAGTTTATTGAGCACCAACCTGAGGTTTATCTCAAACCTATGGAGGTCAATTATACATGCTACAGCTGTTCTTCATTAACTGAAATGCCCATGAATTGTCTGTACTTTAACCATTCGGTGTCTACTGTAATTATTTCCCCTGTCATACCCTGAGCCAAATTGGGTTGAGGAGGTATTGTAGGAAAGATGGGCTGTGCAGACGTGGAACTGCTGGGCCTGGGCTGTCACCACCACTGATAATAGCCATTCATCTTTACAATGCCAATCACAGTGGTTATTAGAGACCTACTGGCTGCCCAGAATTTCTCCACAGTCAAAGCAAAGAAGCTGAAATATGTTTATTTTATATTTTTCTTCTTTCAGCCCTTCCCCAATGTTTAGAATGTAATAAAATGTTTCAAGCGTTTGGTGTTTTTTTTGAGGGAAGAATCATAATGATGATCAGCAAGTGATGAAGTAATTCCTTTTCTTTCCAGTGTCAGATATGAGGATGAAGTTTAGTAGTAAAGAAAGAAGGAAAAGTTGGCTGAACCCTCTGATCACTGGCATCAACTTCTCCAAGAAGTTAAAAAGATTTTGAGTTACGGAGAGCCTGAATCCTCAGGAGAGGTGAGAGGGAGGAGAGAGAGGAAGGGGGTGGAAGAAAACTGACAAAAGAAAAAGAATATCAAAGGAGGTAAAATTATCAACACATGGCCTGGAGACTTCTTCTGTGAACACCAACTGAATGCCACCATCAGACCCTTGGGCCTCAACTCACTCTCACTGAACCAGTCACCAAAGGGATAGTGTGAGACTCTGCATTTGTCACAGGTAAACCCCAGGCTTCAGGCACTCACTTCAGATGAGGATCCCTGTTCCACTGTCCACCAACTATGGCCAGCAGCTGAGTACAGCTTCAATTAAAAATGATTTTTTTTTTTTTTGAGACAGGGTCTCGCTTTGTGGTTCAGGCTGGCCCTGAGCTCACTATGTAGCCCAGGAAAGCCTGGAACTCAGCAATCCTCCTGCCTCTGCCTCTCAAGTGCTGGGATGACAGGAGGGAACCGCCATGCCCGGCACTAAGTTAAAAATGATTTTTAAGGGGCCAGAGGGTTAGCTTAATGATTCCGGCGCCTGCCTCGCAAGCACAAGGTCCTGATGTTCGATCCCCGGTAACCACATACAATGCTGGGCATGGAGTCTCACGCCCACCAGCAGTCAATACCACATACCACATACCACAGTGCTGGGCTTGGTGGCTCACGCCTGTAATCCCAGCACTCGGGAGGTAGAGACAGGAGGATTGCTGAGTTCGAGGTTTGCCTGGACCACATAGTGAGCTCAGGGCCAGCCTGAACTACAAAGCGAGACCCTGTCTCAAAAAAAAAAAAAAAAAGATTTTTAAGGCTGGGCGTGGTGGCTCATGCCTGTAATCCCAGCACTCGGGAGACAGAGGAAGGAGGATTGCTGAGTTTGAGGCTTGCCTGAGCTATATAGTGAGCTCAGGGCCAGCCTAAACAATAAGTGAGACCCTGTTTTTTTTTTTTTTTTTAATGGTTTTTAGGGCCAGGAATTTAGCTCAAGTCGTACCTTACCTTGTGCTTTGAAAACACAAGGAACCAAATTCAATCCCTGGTACTGAAAAAAAATTTGCATTTGCAAAGGGCAGTGAAGAAGAAAAGACAGACAAGAAAATAAACAGAAGACCATGCAACTCAACCTGCAAAGTGTGAAACATTTACTATCCTAACCTTTTATGAAAAGATTTTCTGCCTCCTATCTAATGTGTCACAAACAAAAGGCTGTAAGTGAATTTAGCCCTATCCCAGCCACAGCTAAAGTAACTATTGGAGGAGCTCTTAAAGAGAATGGTGAAATATATAGAGTTGTCTTCTAAAAATGCACTCATAATAATTACAAAGGGGAAGAATAACTGTATAGAGTTACAATAAGCATTCTGCAATGTCATTGAAAATATATTTTCATCTACCCAAGAATTTGGATGACTTCACTTGATTTTATGTTTCCACACTTAGAAGCAATATGAACAATTAGCTACATAAAATTATCAAATACACATTCTTTACCAGAGTATGCATGCCCCTAAATGTATTATTGTCATATACATGAGGGAAAAATGTAAAACTACAAAGCAAAATGTCTGATGGGCAACAATATCATGAATTCGCAAAGCAACCCATATGAAAATGATGTACAAAGGGGATAAAGAAAAGTTGAATTTAGTAACTTTGTACTTACAGAGTTTCATAATCATAAAGTAGTTCTACCACCTAAGAATCGTGGGAAACAACTATTGGGTTTCTCCAGCAAGGGTCTTGAGACCCACTTTTTGTCTGAGGCTCAGCAATTAGAAATCATGCCAGTTGGACTCAGAAAGTAATCTCAAGGCAGACGGTAGCACCTTCAGGGTGCTACATATTTGTCACTTTCTTTACATTTTGTCACTTTCATTACATTTTGTTTATGTGCAGAAAGAAATTTCATTATAGAATCTTGAAATCGATATTGGCTTTAAAATATATTAACATGCAAATGAAAGACTTGCCTTTTGGGATTGTGAACTAAAATATTTCCCAACAATTTTCTGGGGTTTTTTTTTTTCTCACATAGGACTGCTGCACACGTGTTTTGATAAAGATTTAAAACTACACAACAAATTTTAAGCAAGTTTCAAACACAAGATAGGCTTAAAACCCAGCATGCTTCACCATTTAATAAAATTATGACTCATTTTAGTAAGAACATGCTTTTTTAGTAAGAAAAAATGCTTTCTGAGCTAAGTTTGAACTGCTGAGGCACACGGGACACCCACAAACCCAGTCAGCAATAGTCTCAAACTCCTAAAAGATTAAAGGAAAAATAAACTAGTGTGTATAGAGAATGAAAAAAAAATCCCCAATGGTACTAATCTATAAACGGAAGTAAAACTAAAACTCCCCTAAAATCCCCCAATCATCAATCCTTATAAATTCTGCACTTCTCTCTTTACTATCTCCAGAGCCCCGGTCAAACGAACACCAGAGTCTTTGCTAACTTGCAAACTGGTAAAATAGAGCCCCCAAGTTACACCAGGCGCAGGCAGTGACCTCGGTCACGTCAGGGTTTAACTTTTAAAACCTCGCTGCAAACCTGAGGCTTCCTGCCTTCTGTTAGGGCTGGCTGTTTGGGACGGAGGATCTCGCAGGTGTGCGAGCCGGGCGTGGACGCGGGGGCAGAGTGCGCGCGGGGGGGGGGCGGGGGGGCGCCGCCCGGGCGGGGCCGACAGGTGGGCCGGGCGCGGGCCGGCGAGGCCTGTAAGGAGACGGCCGGGCTGCGGGCTGCGGGCGCCCGGCGGGGAGCGAAAGCTGGGCCCGGCGCCGGGTCCTTGAGCGCCGGTGGCTACGGCCCCATCCGCGTTTAAGTGTCCTTTGTCATTAGCAAGTAAATGACAGATGCCCTTTAGTTTTAAAAGAGACCAAGCCGCACACCTTTGGGGAAAGCGAACCAGACCCTATTCGACCTCCCCCAGTCCTCCGTCTCCAGAGGGCTCAGCCCTGCCCGAGATCCAGTCCCCGCCGCGGACGCTCCGCTCCCCACCCGCGACGCGATCAGGGCGCGCGGCCTCCAGCTCCGGGCAGGGAGAGGCCGCGCGGGGCGCGGGGGGCCTCTGCCCGCCTCGGCCCCGCGCTACGAGGCCCAGGAGCGGGGTTGACGCGGGAAAAGGCGCCGCCGGGCCCCGGCGCCCCTCCCCGGCCCGGGCTCCGCGCCCGCGCGCCGCCCGCGCCTCGCGTCTCGCCGCGCGCCAGGAGCCGAGCCGGGCGGGAGCAGGAGCCGAAGGCGGCGGCGGCCCCGGCCCGCGGCCCGGCTGCAGCCAGGGCGACCGCGGAGGCGGCGGGCAGGGCGCGTGCGCACTGCAGGGGCGCCAGATTTGGCGGGAGGGGGAGTGTCCAAAGCTCTTTGTTTGATGGCATCTCTGTTTACAGAGTTTACACTTTAATATCAACCTGTTTCCTCCTCCTCCTTCTCCTCCTCCTCCGTGACCTCCTCCTCCTCCTCCTCCTCCTCTTTCTCCTGAGAAACTTCGCCCCGGCGGTGCGGAGCGCCGCGGCGCAGCCGGGGAGGGAGGCAGGCGAGGCGGCGGGCGGCGGAGGCGGCAGCCGGTGCGGTGCCCGCGGCTCGGAGGAGACCCGCGCCCGCCTCGCCATGGCCCGAAGACCCCGACACAGGTAACGGGGGGCGCGGGCCGGCGGGCAGGCGGCCGAGGGCGGGGCGCGCGGGGCGCCGGGCGCCGGGAGCAGGTGGGAATTGGCTCCCGGATCTTCTGCGGCGCTGTCAGACCCTGCGAGGACCCGAGCTCCGCCGCGGCCGCGGGAACCGCCGGAAAAAGCCGCAGGAATGGGAACGTGCGGGACGCGTCTCGGGAGGTGCGGAAGCCGCCCTGCGGCTCAGTCTGCAAGTTGCACGGGGATCCCTGTCTCCTCAGAGGGGAAAGCGCAGCCTGCCTCAGCCGGGGACCGCGCGGCGCCCACCAGCCCCGGGAGCCCGCCAGGTGCCCGGCTCGATACCGCGGGTGTCGGCGAGCGAGCCGCAGCCTAATTGCTGGATGCACTGAGACACGCTCGGACTTGGAAGTGCAGAGTATATGGCTTGTATAGGGGAAATGCCGGACTGCTTAGTAGCTGCAGGTAGTTCATTTAAATTTCATTCATTCTTTATGGAGTCGAGGAAGCGTGGCAGCTGACAGGCGGCTGAAGATTTTAGGGGACGAACAGGGTTTTCAAATGGTTTCAAGCCCTGGTTTGGAAGGTTCGAGCCATTATTCTCTGGGAGCCTTTTATTTCTACCGCAGACACTGCGTGTGCACCCACGCGCGCCCGCGCCGCGCCTGTCAGCGCACTTGCGGAGGCTCCGGGACGAGGGGAGAGACGTCCCCGAGCGTTCCGGCCCCGCTGGGGAAGGAGCGCGGGCGGAGGGGGGACAGGTCTTAGGAACTGTCAGTTGCTGGCAGCTCAGCTCCCACCGGCCCCTGGGTTTCTGGACTCGCACGCTGGGCTCCCTGCGGTGGCCTAGTGGCCGGCACTCGGGGCCAGGGCCCAGGCCTGCTGCACGGCCGCTCTCTGCTGTGCTACCGGCTCGCAGCCGCCGCCTCACGGCCCCGGGCGAGAGGTCCCGGCGCGGCGCGCACACGTGGACGGCCCGCTCCGCCCCGCGCCCCGCGCCCCGCGCCCGCTGCGGTGGCCGGGCGGCCCGCGGACCCTTGCCGGGGGAAGCCTTGGGGGCGAGGCGGTGCGCCTGCCTTTCCTCTGCTTGCTGGGTTTTCTCGCACTTCTGTGCCTTTTTGCACCGGCGGGAACGGTCCCCGCGGGGCTGGGAAGTTGCAGAGAGCGTAGGCGTGCGCTCTGCAGGGCCGGGAGCGGCGGCTCGGCGGGGAAGCGGGGGCCACTTCGGGGGCACTGACCCCCCCCCCCCGCCTCACCGGGGCTCCGAGCGCTGCTGCCGCCCCTGGATAGGTTTCTGCTTTCGCTTTTGAGACTTAGTCGGAGAGTGCGGGGCTCACCTGCTTGGTGGCCCGCAGCAACCGGCTGCAGGACGGGGAGCTGGGAGGGAGCGGCGCGCTGGGCGCCCGGGTCTCCCCGCTCCCGCGGGGCGGGGCCGCTCCCAGGTAGCCCGGAGGGACGCGGCGGGGAGGGGCGGGAGCCTTGAACTGGCTCTGGAGGAAGAGAAACCCGGCTGCGGGCTCCGAGCCGTTTCTTGCTGGGCAAGCGTCAGCTCGGCAGGGATTATTAACCAGGTCAGCGAAATGAGTCTGAACCCCTTTTCTAGAATCAGTGTAGCGGCCGCAAGGCACTTCCTCCCACTCCCTCTTTTCTTCCCACCCACCCCCCCAGCACTTTTTTTCTTTATCGTCTCTTTGCACGGTTTGTTTCCTTGACAGAAGGTAATATTCATAGTTGTACTCTTGTAACCACACCAGGTCTAGCAGGTGGAGGAGTCGAGTGCGTCAAACCCGAAATCAGCCTTTGAAAGTCCTTTGACTGTTGGGTCTGAGATCTTGTCAGTACAGATAGAGGAAAAGTTATTTCAGGTCCGCAGTAGAAATTAATCATGCTACTCAGGCAACCAGAACGCTGTAGAGCGAGGCAGCCGCACGCCCAGCTCAAAGGCGAGCCCCTTGCCCGGACGGCTGGTACAGAGCAGCCTGGACTCTCCCGCTGCCCGCGGGGTCCCTGCGGGACTCTCAAGTCTCGCGCCACGTTTTCGCCAAAACCTTGGCGTTGCACATCCGTGCCCGTGCTTAAGTTTGAAGAGGCACGAAAGACACAGAAGCATCATTTTCGCGCGCTGGAAAGTACCTTAGAAATAGAATCCTAGCGCCTGTGCACGGGAAGGAACCAAAGTCCCAAGACAGAGGAAGTGATTTGTCCAAGTCACGCAGTTAGGTGGAGGCAGGACCAGCCCTGGCATCTTTGTCTCCAGAACCCTGACCCTGGCTGGTCCCCCGTTATTTCTCACCTGATGCTGGCTGCCCCCTGTGGGCGGCTGGCTGTTCCTGTGTCGCTTGTTCGTAGGTTAAAGTGCTACTAGGAGGGAGGTGTCCGCTCACTAATTTGGAAAATGTCATCCACCGTTCTGGAAGTGTGATCTCCAGATCTAGCCAAACCTAAGAAGTTAATCTGAGTTGAATTTATGTCTCCACTTTCAGATTCCTTCGATTTTCTTAGTATCCCTGATACTTCCTAAGAGATTACTTCATTAGGGGGTTCTCTGTCAACCTTTCAAAAGATATTGACAGCTCTTGGCTTATAGTAGCTTCGTTGTTATTTTATTATATTGCCTTTACATTAAAGGGAAAGTGTTGTAGCTGTTACTGATAACTTCTTCACTGCCTTTTGTTTGTAATATGAAACGTGGATAGGTTCTTGTTTCGGAGGAATAGACACAATGAAAAATGATAGCGGACAGTGAATGGAGTTTTGTGGGGTTTGGTTGGTTGTTGTTTTGGTGGTGGAGGTGTTTGCAGTCACTGGATCCGGGTTGCTCAAAGTGATGGTTTTAAATTTTAAGAACCCCAGTTCAGAACGTTTATAAGCACTTTTGTTTAACTTGTAGGCAGTTTGTAATATACTTTTGTGAGTTAGCCCCAGAAGACAAAACTCACTATAAATGTAGATTTCCTCTTTAAAAATAATTATTTGCATTATGCTATTGCTTTTTGTCATTATTATTTATTATTGTGTCTATCCTGGGGATCGTTCTCAGGGTTTCACACTGAACTACATACCTAACTTTATTATTCATTCATTTATATTTTGAGATAGGGCCTGCTAAACTGCCAGGCTGTTCTTGAACTTGCAGTCCTCCTGCCTCAGCCTCCCAGAGTGGTGGGCATGTGCCACCATTCTTGGCTTATGACATTATTGTTAGCTGAGCTTGGTTTTGTGGGTTTATTAATATTTAATAATCAATTTTAGTGAAGTTTCTAATATACCATAAATTTCATATCTTGTTTTACAAGGAAACGTAACTTTAAAAAAACTGAAAATACTTTCATCTATTCAGAATATGACTAGTAAAACCTTATGTGCAGAGTTACTTTAAAAGTCATCAAAATGCATAATTTCACTCAACTAGGTAAAAGAAAAGGCTCTTTTGAGAACAGTAATGGTTTTGTTTTATTTTGTTTTTTTTTTTAAACCCATGAATTTCTTTTGGGGGAAACCCCTAGGTTTTGAATTAGGTACATTTTAAGATATCAAACACCATTCAGTCAGAGACAGAAAAAATAAGAGTAAGTGGGATTCTATCAAGTGGTCTAATCATTCACTTAGTTTCTCTGGAAACAGTCTTATAAATGTGGCCACAGTTGGGTGACCTAGGCCTGGAGTTTTGAGCTATTTGATATTTATGTTAATTGCCAAACACCTGGGTTACCTGAGGTTTTATCCTTTGTCAGGTTTTAAAATATTTGCCTCTTAGATTCTCCTAATCCTCTAATCTTTAAAAGGTAATTGTCATTATATTATTGACAGATCTTGTCAATTTAAAAAATTTCAATGCAGCATCAATGCTATTAAAACAATATGTTGATTTGTTTATTGTTTGGGAAACAGTATTTAAACAGTGGGATGTATTTCGAGTGTGCACTTCTATAAAGGACTTGGGTGCTTGTTCCCTTTCTTGTCCTTAACATTAAGTTTTCAACTTAAACCCTGATTGGCTGGGAGGTTGGCAAATGTTTAATTTGTCACTGGCCTAATAGTAACAGCAGGTTTAAACTTGCAAAGCCCAGGAAAGTGCCAGGTCCTTTGCTGTATCTGTGGATACCAATAACAGCAGAACCAGTTTACAATACTACAGCAACAGAATGCAAAAAACAATCTTGTTGTGCAAGTTTCTAAAGTTTTATCTTCACGGCCTTTGAAAAACTTGTTGAAGAATTTTGCCTTGATTTTGTAACCCAATAGTTTAAATCCTCTGGTTTCAGCGCTTGTCTGCCTGTTGTTATTTTTACAGCATATACAGCAGTGACGAGGATGATGAAGACATTGAGATGTGTGACCATGACTATGATGGACTACTTCCCAAGTCTGGAAAGCGTCACTTGGGGAAAACTAGGTGGACCAGGGAAGAGGTAACTAATCATTTCATTTCTAGAGTTATAACAGGCTGTGTAATTTACAAAGCACCAAAATCCGCATCACAGGGTTTTGGGAGAGCCTTTCCTGCCTGCTTACACAGAGTGCTCACCCTCACCACCACTCCACACCACCTCTGTACCATCCACTTCTAAATTACCTGGGGCTCTTTGAATATCCTCTCCTTTTCACCCTATGCCTCATCTGTTTCCCTCTGCCTAGTCATTCCCGCCATCTCTTTCTACGCCTTCAGTATCTGTGGAGACATCCTCTGTCCCGTGAGCCTTGCCTGGCTTCCTGACTGTGATGGATCCACATCCTGGGTCCCATGCCACAGACAGCACATTCTGCTTGTTGTTCCTGTGACCTGTGTGCCTCTCCCCGTAGACCGCAGATCTCTTGAGGGTGGGCTGAATGTCTTCTATTTGTGTTCCATGAACCCAGAATTGCTTGCTTCAAAGTCGGATATTGATAAGTACTCCCTGAAATAAATGGATGACTTGCTATTTCAAAAAAAAAAGAAAAAACAAAACACTCATAGAACTCCTCTGTGTTAATGAATTTGTTTAGGATTCTTGAGGTATAATGTGTTGCAGAGTGATGCCCATGAAGGCCTGTTCTGGAAGCATGCATTGATGGGTGGGGTATATTCCCGCCTCCCCTTTTTCCTAGTGGCTTTTTAGAAGCTTGGTCTTTGGGAATGGAAAAATCCCTCAGAAGCAAAATTGAGAATATGTGAGGAGGGCCAGAGATGTGGCTCAGTGGTTCTAGTGCCTGCCTCGCAAGCTCAAGGCTCTAAGTTCGATCCCGGTAACCACATACAATGCTGGGCATGGTGACTCATGTGCACCAGCAATCGATACCACATACCACAGTGCCGGGTGTGATGGCTCACACCTGTCATCCCAGCACTCAGGAGGCAGAGTCAGGAGGATTGCTGAGTTGAAGGCTTGCCTGGGCTACATAGTGAGCTGAGGGCCAGCGTGAACTACAAAGGGAGACCCTGTCTCAAAAAAAAAATAAAAAAGAATCTGTGAGGAAAAGTTTCATTCTCCCTAATGGTCTCAAAACATCTTGCAACTACTCGGGAGGCAGAGACAGGAGGATTGCTGAGTTTGAGGCTTGCCTGGACTACATAGTGAGCTCAGAGCCAGCCTGAACTACAAAGCGAGGCCCTGTCTCAAAAAAAAAAAAAAAAAAAAAAACATCTTGCAACTAATTTGAATGTCAGAATCAGTGGTATCAACTCCCCTTCAGTTTCACTGAGCTCTGCTCCTTTGAAACCAGAATCATTGCTGACAACAGACAGGATTCCCAGGGAGGCACAGAGGAAGTGAATATTTTACCTATAGAAGTTACACACTTGGGTGATCCTTGAAGTAGAAATTCTGTTATTCCCCTTGGTTTGGCAGTTCCTGTGTCAATATTGACTGTATCCTCCCCTGCATTGTGTACAAAATCTACTTTTGCAGAAAGATGAGAAAAACATGTAGAAAGTCACTTGTGAAAAGCTATCAATTGAAAGAACCATTTGCCCATGAATGTTTAGTGCCTTCTGTATTCTAATACATTTGGTCTCATTTAAACTTTGAGTACACTACAAAAACAGCACAATTTTATTATAATATACATGCCTTAAAATTCAAGGATGAAAAGTTATCTTCTTCTTTATATTGAAAGAGGTTAAACTAATTGAAAAGATTCTATTTCTTTGGGGCCAGAGGGTTAGCTCTGTGGTTCCGGCGCCTGCCTCGCAAGCGCAAGGTCCTGAGTTCGATCCCCGGTAACCACATACGATGCTGGGCATGGAGACTCATGCCCACCAGCAATCAATACCACATACCACAGTGCTGGGCGTGGTGGCTCACACCTGTAATCCCAGCAGTGGGGAGGCAGAGACAGGAGGATTGCTGAGTTCCAGGCTTGCCTGGGCTACATAGTGAGCTGAGGGCCAGCCTGAACTACAAAGCGAGACCCTGTCTCAAAAAAAAAAAAAAAAAAAAAGATTCTATTTCTTACTCAAGATCTTATCTGTTGCCACAGTTGAGTGGGTACTGAGTCTAACATGAGAATTGATTTTTGTTCCACCAACTAAAACTTTTAACGATTACCATACATTAAATATTATTTTAAATACTTTGCATTATTACCTCATGAAATCTTCAAATAACCTTGTCGATATCAGAATTGCCATTTATAGATGCCAGTACTGAAGTATGAAAAGATAAAATGATATACATCAACTTATATAAATAACCAATGACTAAGTTTAAAAACTCTAATCTGACTAAATAAGTATGTGCTCTAAACCAAAATATTAATATCTCCTATATTGAATAATCTCGAGATTTTTTCTGGATTAGATCATGCAATTGGTTCCTTTGTTCACTATAACTTGAACAGAATTATTCAGCAAGTGACTGATACCCTAGGATTATCTTTAAATGTCTTAGGATGAAAAACTAAAGAAGCTGGTGGAACAAAATGGAACAGATGACTGGAAAGTTATTGCCAATTATCTCCCGGTAAGTTAGTAAATTTTTTCTCTTTGTTAAAGAAAAGCTCCTCCCAAAGATTTAAAGAAAATGTTCCTGGAGAGGTTATTAAGACATTACATATTTGCTCACATATGAGAAAGGGGGATATTTTTTATTGTAAAACAGAGCCTCTCATCTGGGCTATATTGGCTTCCTACCCCGCTTTCCAGCTTTTCACCCATCCAAAATAGTATTGACAGATGGAGCATCTTTAAATACAAATAAATCTTTCCAAAACTAACAACGATGACTTTGAACCTCACAAATCAAGTAAACTTCCCTGACGCAGCAGTCCAGAAGGGCTTCCTATGTGGGCCTTGCAGGGCAGGCAGGTCCTGCACTGATGCCTTCTTCCTCCCCACGAGCAGGTTTAGTTGAATTCATTTCTCCTTTTCCTCCTTTGGGCTATTATTTCGGGAGACCTCACCTCCTAAATGGTCTCCCTTTGCATCATTCTCTAAGGCAGACCATACTCCAGAGCTCACATCAAGTGCTCCTTAGACTCCTAAGTGGACACTTTCTCCTCCCAATGGCATGCCTTTCTCCTCAAGCCAGTAGCACTTTGCTTTCATTGCTTCTGAGTCAGATTCCACCTCTGTTACAGTTAATTATGTATTTGTCTTTTCCTTCTTATACGAGTCTGAGCTCCAGGCTGGAGATTTAGTTCACTGGTGTCATCACCTGTCTTGCAAACCCAAGGTCATGAGTTCAATCCCCAGTACTGCACAAAACAAATAAATAAAAGAGCCTAAGCTCCATGAAAGTAGGGCCTGTCTTTTGTCACCCTTGCTCCTTTTGCAGTGTGAGTACTTGTGGTCTTGAGTTGAAGCATATCTTTCAGTTTGAGTGGATAGCAAACTTTAGTCCTTTGGGTGGGTGGGTTTCTACTAAAGTCTAACAGTCTGAAGACTCTACCAGTCTCAGGTCATGTGGGTATCTCCACATGCAACAGTCTGAGGTTAAGTTAAATGGACAATTCGTGTGGCAGCACTGTTCCCCTCAGGAGGCAAAGCTTCTAATTTCAGTGCAACTTTGATAGATTTTTTTTTCCTGTTTTTAGCCTGTAAGGAGAGATAGGTGGGTTCCTTATTACATGCTTTTAAATGTTCTTGGATGTTTTCACTGCATATTTTCTATGTGTGACGCATATTCAATAACACCTTCCCCTGCTTCTCACATCCTCTCTTTATGATGGTGCATACTTGTCTAGAACCGGACAGATGTGCAGTGCCAACACCGGTGGCAGAAAGTCCTTAACCCTGAGCTCATCAAGGGTCCTTGGACCAAAGAGGAAGACCAGAGAGTAAGTTCTGTCTCCACAGATATGTGAACTATAGTTAAGAATATTCCCAAAATGTACCTGTTGGGTGTTCCCCAACCTGAGGATGCAGATGAAGAACCTGGAGAGCAAGTCGAGGGCTCTTGGTCCTCCTTCTGTAAAATGAAAGGAGCATTCTAAAGTGTCTTGTAACAGTGAAGGATTGTTACACTGACTCATTCCATAACATTAAAACACAGGTTATTTTTGTGTTTATCTGAAGGTGATAGAGCTTGTACAGAAATACGGTCCGAAACGTTGGTCTGTTATTGCCAAGCACTTAAAAGGGAGAATTGGAAAGCAATGTAGGGAGAGGTGGCATAACCACTTGAATCCAGAAGTTAAGAAAACCTCCTGGACGGAAGAGGAAGACAGAATTATTTACCAGGCACACAAGAGACTGGGGAACAGATGGGCAGAAATCGCAAAGCTACTGCCTGGACGGTAATACTATGTCAAAAAGTACATTGATTGGGAAGAATGAGGGTGTGGGTATTGAATATTCTGTTTTCAATGTGTGAATACATTACAGCCCATCAGCTGTTAGTATTTCATTAGCTGAAAAAGATTTGTACCTTCTACAAATGGAAGAGGTCTTAGCACTTACCCACTTGTGGGCTTTTAGGATTTATTCAGTGGGGACCCTTGGTCCAGGTCTTTTGACTTTCTTTAACCTCAGTTTTCTCATTTTCAAAATTGGGTAAGGGTTTGTTTTATGGAGCCTATGTTAGGCTCACGTAAAAAGAATGTCAAAGC
Source organism: Thryonomys swinderianus (assembly GCA_004025085.1). NCBI lineage: Eukaryota > Metazoa > Chordata > Mammalia > Rodentia > Thryonomyidae > Thryonomys > Thryonomys swinderianus. The sequence goes on along the minus strand of PVIC010038305.1, from coordinate 2,826 downwards.
ACTTTAAAAGCTATAGGACTCTAAACACAGAAAGAAACTGAGGACAGTTTGTCTTGGTCTGAGTTCATCCAGCTGGTTCAAGGACCAGCTACCATTTTGGTATGAGGAAAACTTGCATTCATTTCATTGTATCCCTTGATGATTTTTTTCTTTGAATAAAGAAATAATATATCGTTTCCAGGTTTTTAAATAATGTCAGTGTAATATTTTCTTTTCAATGAGCCAGGCAAGAAAATGGCCCTGGGAAGGACAACTATGCAAGCTCATGTGTCTCACTTTGCATACATAGTTTTTGTCTATTTTGGAAAATACTTTTACTACAGATTTTAAGATAGAAAAGATTAAGACTATATTTATTCTTAGCTTTCTTAATCCAAAGGCAAAAAAGGGTCGTTTCGAAGATGGCATATATGATGTTTTCTTGTGATGCCTCAAAGCATTTCTTCCCTCATGGTTCAGTAAAAGCCTCGGAAATTTGAGAGGTTGGTCAAAGGAGACCTTTCTCCTGTATGCTCTGCGAGGACAGGCTGTTGATTCTTTGAAAAATTAAGGGGGCGATTGATTGAACTTCCTCTTTCTTTAGCACATATTTCCCCCACCCCCATGGAAACAGTAAAAAGGGATCTTAAAATGTTTATGGGGGGACATTGTTTGTTTCTTTTTCATGCTTTTTTTTTTTTTCTTACTTTGAATTGAGAAACTTTTCTTGAGAATGGAAAGGTTTTATTAAAGTGCTTTGTGGTTTTAGCATCTTTCCTCTTAGGATCTTTTTTGTTCCCATTTTCACCTCTGTTTAGAAGAATAAGGGATTGGTTTTCAAAAAGTAGGAGGATTTTTTGACACAACATTTCTCACTCATGCTGTAAGGCATAAAATCGGGACAAGGCAACATGGCTGTCATGCCCAGACTTCATGAAGCCCTGTTGTGGTCTCTAGGCCCTTTCACCCCACACGCAAAAAAAGAATTTTTTTTTCTAGGACAGCCAGAATTTTCCAGCTGTAATAGTGTAACAGAAATGGTCAGAATTCACATCAAGTGTTATTGTACTGAAAATACTCCTTTACCAGGGGAAGCAAAATGGTGAAAAGATATCAGAGTTTACAGAAAACTCCATACTTTCCAGATTATGTGGGAGGAACCTAGGGACTTTCAGTCAGGCAATAGGGACTGCATGGTTTTAGGAGCTAGAGGACTGGAACAATTAAAAAGAGAAAGCAAGGGTTAGGGCACTTAAAGGAAAGATTTCTAGTAGAAACAGTTTTCTGTCAGTCAAGTAATTGGAATGAAATTCTTATGTGATGTGCTTGTGTGCAGAACTGATAATGCTATCAAGAACCACTGGAATTCCACAATGCGTCGGAAGGTGGAACAGGAAGGTTATCTTCAGGAGTCTCCTAAAGCCAGCCAGCCAGCAGTGGCCACGAGTTTCCAGAAGAACGGCCATTTGATGAGTTTTGGTCATGCCCCACCTTCTCAGCTCCCTCCCACCGGCCAGGCCTCCGTGAACAATGACTATTCCTATTATCACATTTCTGAAGCACAAAATGTAAGCCACCCCTGAGAGTTTAGACTGATAGGTGGTTATCTTAGCTCCAGGAAGCAGTGCTTTGCAGCTCAGTCCTTTCAGAGATCCTTCCTAAGTGTGATCATGTCTGGTCTGCATTTGTCCTCTACAAGTAGTTGTGACTAGACATGATTATCCCTGATTTATAGACCTGAAAATGAGGATGGTGAGAATTGTCAGCAAGCTAGTCTTGAGTGCAGTCCAAAGTTTTTAATTCTAATCTGCCGCTTCAAATCTGCTTTGAAGTTAAGACTCTGTCTTGTTTTGTAACCATATAGGGGATTGAACCTAGAACCTCACAAATGCTAGGCAAGCATTGTACCACTGAGTTACATAATGCACTCCAGCCCTGAAGTTATCTTTTAAATACACATTTACTTTTTAAAATTTACTTAAAAGCACTGCTAAGGAAAAGTGGGAGAAAGGAGATAACATTGATAGTCTAATATTTTATCTTCTAAAATGGAAAATAAATGTAATATTACATTTAAAGAGGACCTAGTAGTTTGAAATTGAAATTCAGAGAATGACTATAAGTTCATTTCCGGTAGGGATCTAGCAGAAGTACTCTTATTCACTCTGTGTTTAGCTTTCTTTTTGTATTTGGTATTGGGGATTGAACCCAGGCGCTTTGCAGTGAACTACATTTCCAGCCCATTTTTTGTTTTGAGACAGGGTCTTGCTAAGTCACCAAACTGTCCAGACTGGGATCCAACTCATGGTCCTTCTGCCTCAGCCTCCTAAAGTGGTGAGACTACAGGAATGTCTCACTCTCAGTTGTGAGCAGAGCTGTATGGTGCTGATTCTCTGATGTCTTCATTTTTCCTTCTTTGGATTGGTGTGATTCCTTCCTCATTTCTAGATATCTCTATCTGGAGAAAGAAATGATTCATAGTGGGTAGCAAAGAAGCATATAAAGGAAAAAATGAAGAGACATCTCAAAACTAACAATAATATACGATGAATCTTACCCAATAATAAAGTGCTCGTATGCAAATATTATGCAAAACATATACATAAATAGTTTTTACTTTTCTCTATCTGTTCTGTGGATTTGACTACAGGCTTGCCAAAAATGACTTAGGTAAATGAATTATCATAGAAGGTTCTGTGCTTTGTATTAAAACTCATAATTATTCAAAGAAAATTAATCTTAATTACAGACATCTAATATTTTCCGTTTGAACTTCTTTCATATATTATGAATGTATTTTAAGATTATATTCTCCATTGTGTTTTTCTCTAAGGAATACTTTCTGTC
>PVIC010038304.1:0-17668 GCA_004025085.1 Thryonomys swinderianus | reverse complement strand
TGTTTTTGTTTTTGTATTTGGGTATACTTGCTTTATGGCTTAAAAATGGACAGTCCCATAACTTTCTTGGGCTTAGAAGAACGTGATGCAGTTTGACTGATGACTACTTTATAGTTTCTTTTCTGGATGACCTATCTATTGTTGGTGAGAGTGAGTTACCATAGTGGGGCTTAATAGTCCCTTTTTGGTGAGCAAGACTTCTTTATGAAGTTGGATAAACTTACATTTGGTACATGTATTTACAATAGTTATATGTTCTTGTTGTATTGTTCCCTTTACCATATATAGTGACCTTTTTTATTGAATTCTTTATTGCTACATTTTATATACAGCTCACAATCACACTCAACAATGGGAAATTTGTACCAGTGTATGACATGAGTTAATTCTCATTTTTTAATCTTTCTTTGATTCATTTTGACTTGAGGTTTGTTTTGTCAGGTGGAATGACTATTGCCTGCTTTCAGGTTCCATTTGGATGGAATGTTTTTCCTTTCTTTCACTGTCAATCTGTGTTTCTCTGCCAGTGAAATGTGTTTCTTGAAGGCAGGAAAGAGGTGGGTCTTGTTTAACCCAATTTCCTAGTCTGTGTCTTAATTGGAGAATTAAGACCACTTACATTTAGAGTCATTATTGAAAGGTATGTTATTTTGTTGTTCTTTTAATGTTGGACTCTTTCCTACTTCTTACTGGCTACACTACATTTCCTGTTTTCTGTTTTCAATCTCCTTAAAGTATGATCTGCAGGGATGGCTTAGTAATCATGAATATCTTCATGCTTCTTATAAGGTCTTTGTTTTTCCTCTGATTTTGTAGGATAGATTTGCTGTACATAATATCTATGTTATTTTATTTTTGATCCTAAAATACATCATTTCACACCCATCTGGTCTTTAGACTTTCTGATGAATAATCTGTTGTTATTCTGATAGGTTTACATTTATAAATGACTTGATGTTTGTTTCTTGCAGCTTTCAATATTCTTCCTTTGCTGTATATTTTGGCAGTTTAAATAGTCACACCTGTTTTGGAGTCTAAATGCCTCTTATATCTGGACATCCATATCTTTCCCAAGATTTGGGAAATTTTCTGCTATTATTTCATTCAGTAGACTTTCTGCACCTATAGGCTATACCTTGGCACTTGCTTCTGTACCAGAAATTCATAATTCTATCTTTTAATTGTGTCTTAGGGTTCTTGGATGTTTTGTCCATAGGTTTTTTTTTTATTACTGTTTGAATTTGATAATTCATCAGTATTGTCTGCAAGTTCTGAAATTCTGTCTTCTGCTTCATCTAATCTATTTGTGAGGCTTTCTACTGAGTTTTTTATTTAATTTATAGGGCTTCTTATTTCCAAGATTTCTGTTTGGTTCTTTTTCACAATCTTTCTTTGCTGAAAGAAACAGCTCCTTTACATCAAGTATTGTCTTCAATTTATTCAGCTGTTTATTTGTGTTCTATTTGAAATCCTTGATAAAGTTCAACCTTTTGAATTTTTTTCTCCAGCATTTCATCTATTTTGATATGTTCAGTTATAGAATAGTTAGGAAACTTTGGAACAGTCAGGTTGCCTTGTTTTTTTGATATGCTTGTGTTTCCTATCCTGAGATTTACACATCTATTGGAATGGATATCTTTCACTTTTAGCGGGGGGTAATGATTTGATACTCTGTATTTCTTCAAGGGGAGAAAATAAACCATGGTAACAATGACAACAGAAAGATAAACCAAACATTGAAATACAGTAAAAACCAATTAAAAGCAAGAGCTTTACCACCAGTAATAGAAAAAATGGATAATAATGTGGAGTAAACTAAGGGGCTTATGGTACAGTAGGGGTCCTACCCCAAACCACGGTTGGCGCTGCAGACTGTTTCATACTTTTCTCTGTTTTCTGGCTTTCCATGTTTCTTAGCTTTCCTACCACTGTTTCTTGATTCTCAGAAGCTTTCTTTTTGGGGAATGTAGCTTATTCTTTTTAATTCTTAACTCATCTCACTCTTAGAATAGCATGAAGGAGAGTTCTATTTCATCATCTTATTCAGAATTCATAGATTCACTTTAAAATGTTTACTGTGTGCCTCCTTTACACCCAGCCCTGCACTGTAGAAACCATGACTCCTGCTTTTAGCATGTTTAGTGTAGAATTTGTTGGTTTACTTTTTTCGAACTGGAGATTGAGCGCAGGACCTTGCACTTGTAAGACAGATGCTTGAACCACTGAGCTAAAGCCTTGGTCCTAGTGTAGAATTTAATATCAGATTTGTTTTTATAATCCTGTTTACATTTCCACTTACAGAAATGGAAAGGATAATGTGTACCACTGTGAATCTCTGTGAGCAATGAATGTATATGATTTTATTTTTCTTGTATTTCTGTTGTCCTGCACTTTGTCTAATACAGTTGCTTTCTTTTTGTTAATGTAACATACTAAGCTCCTAAATGGTTGAGAACATCTTTATTAATGCAGTTAGAGCACAGACCTACTGGTTAAATAATTAATTTAGTTAATCTAGAACAGTTTACCATAAAAACCTATATAGGAAATAGCATGTAATTCAATATCCTAAAATAATTACAAATTTTATTTTTCAGAATCCAAACCCACTGTTAGACCTGCTGGTTCTGACAGAGTCACAGGCTCGAGAAGAAGCAGATGACATCCGGACTGCTGTCAGACAACAATTGCAAAAAGAACTGATTGCTCTTTTCAATACCTTGCTGCTCAGTTGCATGGCAGTTACTGACAGGTACCATTTGTATCTTTGACGGTTTGAGGACATTTATACTGAACCGAGTTTTCTTTTGATTTTTCAGATTTACTTTTTGTATCTTTAAAATTAAGATTAAAATGTATAAGTACTAATTAGTTACAATTAATTTATGCTCCATTTGAAACTCTGCTCTAGCCTGAATGTACCTTTTTCACTCTCTTTTAAATGTAGGTATACACACACACACACACACACACACACACACACACACAGTATTGGAGAGAAAAATGAAGTGTCTATTTTTCCTCTGTTCTCACACCTGGGCAACCCAGAAGATATTTGACACCAGATAATTTGCATTTCTGCCTACTAGCAAGCGAACAATTCTGTAACAGTACACAATGTCTGTGTGTTGTCTGATTGAAATTAATTCTGACATTCTCTTTTTGGAATGAGTATTCAGTCCCACATGCGGAGGGCTCAGTTCCAAGAATCCCCCTCTCACCCCAATTTTACATGCCAGTTGGACAGCCCAGATTGTTTTATCCATTCTTATAGCCAACTGGCTCATAGAACTCAGGTACATATTGACCTATTTTATTATAAAGGATATGACAAAACATACAAATGAAGAGATGCACAGGGCAGTGTAGATGTCTGGATGTGCCACCTTTCAGAAAACTTCACATGTTCAGTCATCCAGAAGTCCTCTTGGGTTTTTGTGGAAACTTGCATAGGCATGAACTGCTAATGAACTAGGTTGGAAACCCATAAGGCATGCCAACGAACATTTTATTTGTTTTGGTCTTTATAGCATTTCTTCCTTCACAGTATGAGACAGGAACCTTCTAAAGTGAAGAGTCTTATGATCTACTGTCAAATAAGCGTTGATTAGAAAGTTTCTTCTTTTTGGAACAGGATCTTGCTGTTTTCTAGAATTTCTCAGTGAAGCTGTCTGGTCTTGAACTTTTCATTATTTGGGAAGATTTGGTTATTGATTAAATCTGTTTGCTTGCCATAGGCCTATTCAGGTTTTCTCTTTTGTTTTTATAATTTGCATATTTAAAATAGATTATCTACCTTGTTTGTATATAAACTGTTCATGGTTTACTCTTACATTTCCTTTCAATTTTGTAAGATCAGTAGTGATGTCCTTTTCATTTAAGATTTTAATAATTTGAATAATCTTGTTAGTCTAACTACAGGGCTATCAGTTTTACTAATGTCTTCAAAGGTCAGCTTTTTGTTTACTTTTCTATGTTCTATATTTCATTAAGTTTTGGTCTAATTTTTGTCATTTCCTTTATTTTGTGTCTTAGTTTTCTGTTTCTTTACAATATAATGTTAGTATATCGATTTTAGATATTTCTTTGATATAGCTGTTCATAGATATAAATATTCTTGTAGTTGATGTTTTCACTGCATCTCTTGCATTTTGGAATATTGTACTTTCATTTTCATTTTTCTCAAAGTGTTTCCTTAGTGATTTCTTCTGTGACTCATCGATTATATAAGGGTTCCTTAAGTTGTACATATTTTGAATTTTGCTTTTTCTTCTGAATTTTAGTCTACCAAAACATCTCACCCTCAGGCTTTTTTTCCTCAGCTTTTAGGCTAGTCTACTTTTTTGCTTTTACTAGTTGGGTTCAGATAGTAGCAGCTAAAGCTCTTCCTTCTATGTTTTCAACACATGTTCCTCAATAATAGATTTAACCCAGATCAGCATGAAATTAGATGAGTTAAAGACAGGCCTTTTTTTAAAAAAAAATTTTATTAATACATATTTGTGGTAAGAAGTGATTACATTCATCATGGAGAACGTGTATACGTATATAATACATCTTGATTCTTTTTTATTTCTCCTTCCCCTTCTCCTGTCTCCTTAGATCCCTTTTCTGTTTGCAGAAGATATATCTCCCTGATTCCTATATAGGGATACATCATTAACTTGTCCTTTATTTATTCTTTGGGTCTCTCATATTTGAGAAAAAAATGATATTTATATGTGTATGTCTGATTTATTTCACTTAATATTATATTCTCAAGGTGCATCCATTTTTCCACAGAGTAATAATCCATTTGTAAATATATTACATTTTCTGTATCCTTTCATCTGTTGATCAGATTTCCTAAGAATGACACTTTCTAGAAAGCCAAAAGGCATTTCTTCATCTCCTGCTTAGATCTCAAAAGCTCTGCTAGTGGCAAAGACTTGATCCCAAATATACATGACATTTGAGCTACATGGTGAGACTATGAGGGGTAGCAAAGAGATGTACTTTCTAAAGAGAAACAGAATTCAGTGAAAATAATATGAGATAGAGGGATAAGTACAGTGGTACATTGGTTCACAAACTTAATTTTTCCTATGGATTTTGGAAAAGATAGTCATATTTGTGTGATGACTATGGTTGTGTTTGTCACCAGGTGCAAAGTTTGTAAACAAAATGTTGCCAAGTGCTTTTGTTTGTGAACCATTATTTGTAAACAAAAGCATTTGTGAACTGAGATATAATTGTATAAATAATTAAAAAAGGAAAAAAAATATTATTAATCAGATTCTTTTTTTAATTGAACTGTAAGAAAAATCACCTTAAGTAACATTCATATTTGTGTGTTTCTAGAATAATTTAAAGGTAGTTATGTGAATATATAAAATGATGGCCCTAAAAAAATCATATGGCATACCTGATGGGTAGGAAATAACATAGCCAATTGTTATCAGTTTTTGATTCTGATTACTAAAAAATTAAAGAAATTTCAGATTTTGTTACAGCATATAAAAGATTATCTTCTGTGACTTACTTTGAGCCTATGATTAGCTGCTTAGCCTTAGGAATTCTGTTTTCTCAATAGAAAATATTCTCTTGATCTATTTCTGACTGTTTTGCTTAATAATATGTTAAACTCATTAAAGCTGTTCTTTTCTGTTTAGTTGTGCCATGTAAAAGGCAGTATAGTCAATTAAAAATCAAAGTTTCTCATGACACTCACTGGTTTAAATATAGTTATACCAACTAAACTCTAAGTTTGTTCAGATTTTTTTGAGAAGGCATTTTGTTTATATATTTTTTAATTGAATTCTTTATTGGTACATTTTTATATACAGCTCTCAATCACACTCAGCATTGGGGAATTTGTACCAGTATATGCCATGAGTTAATTCATTTTTACCCATATCCCTACCCACCCTACAACCCTCATCCCCTATACATATGTGCTTGCTTTTTCTTTTCAAATCATATTTCTTCTATCCCCTCATTACTTTCCCTTATGACATTCCCTTTGAGTATTTCTTATTTCACAAAATCTGTCATACATTCTAGAACTCACATATATCTACAGGTGTTTGTTCAGCTTTTTGTTGTAGCTTTTTATTTCACTATTGAATGGCAACAGCCATAACCATTTATATATTTTTATGTAATTGTTAGTTATATTTAATATGACATACTTTAGTTGGTACTTTTGTTGTTTTTATTTTGAAAGGTTTTGTTTTCAAAGAGGATATTTTCTGCTATTTTACTGGTTCCTACTTCTAATATGTCAAAAGTAGTTTTCTCTAGCCAGTAAGATTGCTCATTAAACCCATTGTGCTTGCTCTTTGTTTTTTTTCCTTTTACATGCACAGGAAATGCTTGGAACTTCTTCATGTCTTCCAAACCCAGCTTGGTCTGAAACTGCTCCAGTGTCTGAGGGTCACAGATGCTCCTCATTTCTATGGCCTGCCTTCCTTGGAGCGGACTTTGAGAGGGATGGCTCACCTCACTGCATTTCCTGGATGGAGTTCATATTCTCCTTCCACAAAACCATTTGAAATTTGTGTGAAGTACTTGTCAGGTCTCCTAGAAGTAAGTAAAAGCAACAACTCCTCAAAGAATAGCTGTTTACTATGTACTAAATATATTTGTTATCTACCATGTGAAAGCACATTATATCCTACTATATAGTTATTATATAGTATTTACATAGCTCATTATAATGGCTAGATATATTATAAATAAGTAAGATTACACTTACCTCTAATTTTCAAGAAAAACTAAGGCTTATACTTAAGTCTCTTCATTAAGGTAACTTGTTTATTTATAGTTTATTTTCCTTCCGTTCTTTTTAACTGTAAATACAGCATATATTCAAAATACACATAGAATAAATAGACAGAACTTAAATATGAAGCTAAGTGAATTATTACATAGTGAATACTCATGTAATTACCCCCTTCCCAGAAACACAGCATAGCTGGCTGGTACCCTAACAGCGTTCATCATAGCATTGTTGTTTCTACCTCTTTCTCAAAAGGTAGTAATTTTGATTATTTTTGGGATTCTGTTTCTTTACATTTCTTGATAGTATTGTGAGTTAAAACCTCTGTCTATACAGTGTATAAAAGAATTTTATTTCAAAAATTATATAGATGGAAACATATGTCTGGGCTGGTTTCTTTCAATATACTTATGATATGTATTCATTTTGTTGCCTGCAGGAGGAGTTAGTTTAATTTCATTTTATATGACATTTGATATAATACAGTGTTGAAGTACATTTAGTTTGTCTTTTTTCAGTTTATGGCAGTTCTGGGTACTGTTCTGAACATTCTTATCTTTTGGTGAAAATTAGCACATTGAATCTTTTTAAATTTCATTTTCTAAATCTTAATATATATAAATGTGTAGAAATATATTGACCATGTTTTCAGTTTTAAAACAGCCTGTGACTTTTACCTACTGCTTGAATTTAGTGACAAAGCCATATAGGAATTCAGGCCCAGAATTGTGGTCGATTTTAAAGATTGTGAATTTTCTTTTCTATAGTTATAGAATCATTCAGAGTTTTTTGTTTTGGTCTTAGTTTTTCTAGAAAGCAAGAGGATTTTATTTAAATTTTCAAACTTATTTTTGTAAAATTATTTATCAGTGTTGTATCTGTAGTCCCTGTCATTCTAGACATTGATTATTCCTTTTTCTATTTTCTCAAATAATTTCACTAGCAGTTATGTTTTGTTTTAATCAAGAATAAATATTAGGGCCGGAGGGTTAGCTCAGTGTTTCCGGCGCCTGCCTCGCAAGCGCAAGGTCCTGAGTTCGATCCCCGGTAACCACATATAATGCTGGGCGAGGAGACACGCCCACCAACAATCAACACCGCATACCACAATGCCGGACGTAGTGGCTCACGCCTGTAATCCCAGCACTCGGAAGGCAGAGACAGGAGGATTGCTGAGTTCGCGGCAGCTTGCCATAGTGAGCTCAGGGCCAGCCTGAACTACAAAGCGAGACCCTGTCTCAAAAAGCAAAAAAAAAAAAAAAAAAAAAAAGAATAAATATTACATTTTTATTAATTTTTTCCCCTATTGATTTCTTTGTAAATTTATTCTTTCTCTTTTTGTTTAATTTGTGGCTTTTTTTAAATAGGATTTTTAGATGTTATCTTAACTGGCTTTTTTTTTTAGCTTTTCTAAATTGCACTTTCAACCCTAATTACCTTATAAATATGGCCTTAATTATATTGCACACATTTGATATACCATGTTTTCATCATTATTTAATTCAAAATATTTCAGTGTGATGCAATAAATATATCAATGGTATGACTGTATAGTTCTGTAGGAGAACAGCTTTTTCACAGTGCACTGGCAATTTTGCATGCATGTACTTGGGCCAAATAGATAAGGGTTACCTGTAGCTGATCTAAGTGCTGGTAGACTGCCCCGTGATCCTTTTGGAACATGAAAATATAGGAGACTTGCAGAATTTCCAGGAGTAGTTTGATCTCATTTACTTGACTATTAGAAGTCTAGCATGATCTTGTTTCTTACTGCCTCCTAGGTCATATGAAGCAAGCCTCACTCACTTGGGGTATAGCTGTAGTTGTAAAACTACTTCATACAACACAGTGTGGGCTTCTCAGCAACAGAATGCCCTCCCATCTGCCTTGCAGTCATATGGCCCCTTTTGCCAGTATCAGTTTGTGCAGGGGACACCAGGAGTAGCTTTTGGCTCCACCTTTGGCTACTCCTGCTTTGCTGTTACATAAACTGTCTGAAACTAAACATGATTTATTGGCCCTTAGAGGTTAAATCTGCCAGCCTAATTTGCCTTGAAAGCACTGATAGCTTTCAAGCATCAATAACTGATAGCCAGAGATTAAAATAATTAATTAGATAAAGATTTTGGAAAGACTCAGGAGAAGACAGTGTATAGTTAGTTATATTTTGAAAACTTGAATAAATTGATAGACAGTGATGGGCATTCTAGACCTAAAATTTGTTGGCTAAATTGTATCTAAAGTTTTCTACTCCTTTTTGTGCTGCAAGTTCCTGTTTGCCATTATATAATCTGTACCTACTACCAAATTGTCTTTCCAAAGCAGTGTTCATTTCTTTTTCTTAGGTGCAAGAGATTGTTGTTAATTTTGCATTTTGAGTCTTAGCTCAATTTTTATTTTTTCCTATGTCTCTGAATTTTTGGTTATATTTAGCAGCTCTTGCAAAAGTTTTTTAAAAAGACTGTTCTTTCACATAGTTCTTCTTTTTTATGGATGCTAGTCTACACAGAACACTGTATAAAATTTAATTCAGTTTTTTACTAACCCTTTTTTCATATTTAGATAGTATCACTAACTGATCTCTTCTTTATATTAGATATATGTGAAAATTTATGTTACATTGCCTTACTTTTGTAAAAATACATTATTTTTATTTTATGTGTACTCGAACACTTAAGCTTGAGAGTTTATGAGAATCATCTATAAAATTTGCATAATTTGATGGCTGTGTTATGTGTTTAACAGTGATTTTTACATTGTAGTAGATAGTCATTTAATTAATCTGTTTCTTATGTGTAGTTTGGAAATTAGAATATAATTTGCATAACATCGGTAATATATAAATGAATTTAAATATGTACTTTATTTTGTACTTTGATTTATTGAGTTTGTATTTGCATTTTCAACAATAAATTCTATTTCAGTGTAATCCAGATTTTTTCCAAAAAGCATATTGTTTTTTTAAAGACTTCAAAGTTAAATACAATTAACAGTACTATAAAATTAAATACTACGTTTACAGTAGCTTCTTCAATAAATCTGTATTTTCTTAAATAATTATAAATACTGAAAAATGATATATAATATTGTCTGTCTACTAATTAATTATGCCAGGCTTCAAGGTGTTCCTAATCAGAAATGTACTTTTTAAAACATATATATTAAAGATCTAACTAATGTTTTTAAAATTAGATCTTCCTACTGCATTTAAAATGTAATTCAACCTACAATTATAGAATTTATAGAAGAAATGGTTGAAATGTGATTTATAAATATTCCATTTGTAAACCTTTTATGCAACACATGTCTTCTGAAAAATGACATTTTTTTATTTTTAGATCAGATATATAGCAATAATGGAAAGAAACTAAATGTTGTATTATTTATATTTGGAAACTCAGAATACCTATTATATAGGTACCTATTATTTTTAAAATATCAGATATGAGGAAGAATGGATCACAACTTTGTTTCAAATATTAGAAGTTAACTTCTGTTAATCTTCTTTCGTATATCTGCTTTGCTTCACGAATTAGAAAAACAAAATAAAAATGAACCAAAAAATACATTAAGATAAGTGGCTAATAATAGAAAGTATTCTGTGGTGATTAAAAGCATCAAGATTTTGGATCAGAAGTAGGACAGCTTTTATAGAGTGGAATATTTCTATAGAAAACTTGGTGTGGGAATGTGATGAGGGGAAGGAATACATATGATACAGAAAGAAAATAAAAGAGCATGTATAGAGGGGGGGAGGGGGGAGTGGGTGGGGATATGGGTAAAAATGAGAATTAACTTGTGGCATATACTGGTACAAATTTCCCAGTGTTATATGTGATTTTGAGATGTATATAAATTGTACCAATAAAGAATTCAATATAAAAAAAGATTTTGGATCAGTGAATTATATTAGTGCAGGTAACAATAAGTTTTGACTTATAAAAAAAGTATTGGCCCCTAAAAATAGTTTCCACTTTTTATTAATCTTTTATTAATTACATTGATCTTTTATCTTGTTTTATTTGTGTGTTGACAAAGTATGAGTTTTTCTCCCGTGTAGTTCACAAGTTTTTATTAAACTCCTCTTTGAGGAATAATATGTAATTTATATAGAAGTGTTTTTTTGAGACAGGTTCTCACTTTGTAGTTTAGGCTGGCCCTGAGCTCCCAGGCAAACCTTGAACTCAGCAATCCTCCTGCCTCTGCCTCCCAAGTGCTGGGATTATAGGCATGAACCACCACATCTGGCACTGTGGTATGTGGTACTGATTGCTAGTGGGCGTGAGTCACCACTATCAGTGTTGTTGTATGTGGTTACCGAGGATTGAACCAGGGACCTTGTGTTTGCTAGGCAGGCACCAGAAACACTGAGCTATATCTCTGGCCCCTAGAAATACTTTCTGATACAGTTTCTTAGTTATATGAATGTCCTTTCAGATGAGAGATATTTCTTTTGTTGTTGGTATAGAAATATGCCAAATCTTACATGTATGAGGGAAAAAAATATTGAAAACAAGTGAGTGAACATACATTTAAGTTTTCAGTAGAAATCTACTATCACTCAGAAGTGAAAAAAATGTTTATTTATATTTAAACTGTAATTCAAGAAAATTCAGCATAACCGAGTAGTCAGTGAGTTTTAAAGAACTAGAATTTCTATGTATACTTTTCACCAGGATATTTATAAACTTTTTGACTTAAAAAGTGCTATAACATTTTTAAAATGTTAAATAAGACAATTCTGAATCTCAAAAAAAACCCCCAAAACCCTAGGCATATATTACACTTCTTTTGTATGAATCCCAAGTGGGGAAACATGTAAAACCAAGAATATTTTTTTAACTGGTAACACACACATAACAAAAAGCTCACCATTGTTATTTTAAGTATATAAACAGAATACTATAATTTTATGCAGTTAAGATTTGGGTTTGATAAGATAGAAAATTATGTGTTTATATACCTTCAGAATAAAGCCATTATGAAATTGTTTACATTCCTGTTTCAGGTCATTACTTCTTTTTATGTGGAGCGTGGAGGAAATGCTATGTCGTTCATGGGAAAAGGTGTTACAAAGAGCACAATTCTTTGCTTGCTTCACTTATCCCATGAGATGATGGCCCAGGCTCCAAGCTCGGTGAGAACATTAATAACTTTCTCCTGAAAAGGAATATGCTGTGCCTAACACATGTCAAATTTATAAGCTCACTGTATAAAAATACTCCTTTTGATTTTTTTTTTCTTTTTGGGAGACAAATATGGTTTTCAGCTAAAACGTTGCTTGGATATTGTATGTTAACACAAATCTGAACTTTTTTTGAAATTTATTTTAATTGAAATGTGCTTTCATTTCAAAATTACATTTTGGCTAAATTATAGGAAAATAGCCTTTATAGAAAAACTTTTATTTTTAACTTATTTCAGAGAAGCTAGGTTTTTATTTGCATTGTTTTGGCCAAATAATAAATTGAAACTAAGTCATTAATACATGTGTACTTTGTTTTGATCTTCCTAGAATGTATGATAGATAATATAAAACAGAAAATATTCAAAGGGCAAAGGGGGGAAGGGGTAAGTAATGAGCAGAAAAAGCAGGTGATTAAAAAAAGTAAACAAAGCCGGGCATGGTGGCTCACGCCTGTAATCCCAGCACTTGGGAGGCAGAGGCAGGAGGATTGCTGAGTTTGAGGCTTGCCTGGGCTACATAGTGAGCTCAGGGCCAACCTGAACTACAAAGCGAGACTCAAAAAATAAAAAACAAACAAACAAACAAAGTAAACAAAGCTTACGATGGTAGGGGGCAGGGGATTATAGGGTGGGTAAAGGAATGGGAAGAATGAGAATTAAGTCATGTATATACTGGTACAGATTCTCAATGTTGAGTGTGACCATGATGTGTATATAAAATGTACCAATAAAAGATTCAAATCTTAAAAAGAGAAATTTATTTTAACCTAAAGTGTTTCTGTTTTCCTTTTGTTTTTTCATTTTAGGAGTGGATGTCTCTTTGGTTTTTACCCTTAGGTAGTCATAGTGAAGAACATGCTTCTGTCCAACAAGGATTGGCTTGGTTGATTCCTTTATGGGTTGATCGGGACCCAGAGGTCAGTACAAAGGTGGACCAAGTACATTGTATTTAGATGGAAACAACAGCAACAAAAACATACTTGTGTATGCATATTCATATTATGGGATTACTGTTACTAAACCTTGTATAGTGATACCTCAGTGCTTGGACAGCTTCAAGCTCAAACTTTTCACTACTTGAACTGTGAAGTTAAAAAAAAAAAATCTTAGTGCTCATAACTTTACTGGATAGTCCAACTGAAAATCTGACTTGAAAAACCTCTGCTGGTGGAGAGAGAGCCACACTTCACATCTCACTGCGGACACAAGGGGGTGACGTTTCAGTCTAAGCCACGCAATCACCTTTGGGGCAATTTTTACCTTTCCTTGAAGAAAAGCACACATTTTCCTGTGGAATCCAGGTGCTACAGCTGCCCACCATGCCATCCTCCCTCCTTTCCTCTCTATACCCCAGGTTGGTAGTATCGTTGCTGATATAAAGCTGTCTCTGTTCTGGCACCTGGTGGATGACTAAATCACAGGCGTGCTGTTATTATGAAACAGTTGGTCAGTCGTGCCCTGCGTGTTCTTTTTAGAGTAAGCTTTGTCATATTTTACATGAGTGGGTTTCTGAATCACCTTATTCTTACCCAGTTTGCTTAAACAACCTTCACTTTTTATTATCTCTCTCCTTTTGTATTTTGCTATAGGCAGTCAGGAGGCATCAAGCCATTCTTTTAAAACGTTGCTTACAGGTTTCTTCAGCTAAATATTCAGTTGTATTGCCTATCAGTTTTAATTTCTGTAAAAGACTAAAAATGAACATAGTTGAGCTATTTTCTTGCTATTCATGTGAGGTAGCTTTCCATTACTAAACACTTCAGATAATCATCTTAAAGAGAAAAAAGGCTTATTCTGGCTTACAGTTCTGAAAGGTTCAGCCCTTGGACAGTTTGGTCCCTTCACCCTGTGGTGAGGTGGTACCAAGATAGGAGTTTTTATTGGAACAAAATAGGCAAATGAAAGGGCCTGATTGTGAGTTTCTCCTGCCATGTGACCAAAAGACTTCAATTGTCCTCTTTTTTTTTTTTTTTTTGTTAAAGGTTTCTCTGTCTCCTAACATCACTAAAGGTTAGAATTCAAGTTCATACATATACATCTTTGGGGCTACTTATATGAACCATAGCATCCCTTGATGTAATATTCACCTTTCCTCTAATAACAGATTTGCAATATTGTGTTCTTCGTTTCTGTGTGAGATCTCACCAGAATCATCTGTCACAGGAGATCCTGGCAGTCACCTCAAAGCTCTTCCAGCCTCTAACCTATTACTCAGTTCCACAGTGACTTCGTTATATGCGTATGTTCAGGCTTTCCTTGGCAAAATGCCACAGAGTGGATGACTTGAACACCAGAAACTTACTTTCTCATGGTTGTGGAGGCTGGAAGTACAGCCTTCTTTTCACTATGTGATAAATGGCCTCTTGTAGGTGTATGCACCTGGACGATTTGAGTTTGATGTCTCTGTTTGTAAAGGTCATCAGAACTTGTGAATAGTGCCTCACCTGTTAAAAAAATTTTCATTTGACTTTTATTACCTCCAAACATCTTTCTCTCCAAACATAGTTATACTGGGGAATGGAGCTTCTGCATAGCTCAAGAGGAGTACAGATCAGTGCATAGATATCCTTTTATATCTAATTCACTAGAGCACAAATTGAAAATATGAAAGAAAAAAGGTAAATAGGACTTACTCCAGAATAGTGAAAAAGTTATTGGAGAAATGCAACTATATTCTGTCAGTTTGGAAGGATAGCTGGAAATTATGTTACAAAGTTTATTTAGGTGCTATTTAGTGGAATGGTACTTTTTATCTTCTTGAAACAGGGTCTCACTTTGTAGTTCCAGCTGGCCCTGGCTCACTGTGTAGCTCAGGCTAGCCTTACAGTAATCCTCCTGCCTCAGCCTTCTGAGTGCTGGGATTACAGGCATGAGTCACCACACCTGGAACAATGTTATAACGTTTATTTTGTTTTGTTTTGTTTTTCTGCTGATGTCATTAAAAGTGTGTATTTGAATCACAGTTCAGAAGTTCACCAAAACATGAACTTGAATAGCACTGATACTATGGCAAGCATGTTATATACTATGTCAATCTTACTTGAAACATTTTTCTCTTAAAATAATTTTGTAGAAAATAGTAAGTTCTTTATAAAGGTATAAGTCAATTATTTTCTTTTGAAAAGAAGTTTCAAGAAAGTTAAAACTGGAAGAAACACCATAAAAAAAGAAGAAAAAGAGAACAAAATAATAGGTTTCTTTATCAGTCAGCTTTTGGTTTCTGGGACAAAATAACCTGATATGCACAACTTAAAAGCGGAAGATTTTTTTGTTTGCTGTGGCTTCAAAGAATTTCTGTCCATGTTTGTTTGATTCCAAGGCAGGAACATCATCATGGGGTGGGGGTGGGGGTCCAGAGGAAAGCTGCTCATGTAATGGCAGCCAGAGAGATAGAGGAAGCAGCTGGGTTTGGGTATACCCTCCAAGTTATATTATAGTCTTAGGCACTGTGCTACCCAGGCCTCATCTCCTAACACATCTGTCAGGTCTGAACTCATCAGAGCACTAATCAGCTATCATTTGTATGTGTGTGAGTGTGTCTGTGTGTGCACACATATGTGCACTTTGGGAATTGAACCCAAGGCTGTATGCATTCTAGACCAGGGCTCTGATGTTGAGCTATTACTCTAGGCTCAAAAGATAATATTTTACAAACCAGAAAGATTAATTTACATTAGGAAATGATATTTTTAGATTTTTAACTTTCTCTTTAATTTGATAGGTGAGATTTACTTCCCTGGGGTTGGGATCAGCACTGACCATGCTTGAAGCTGGCTGTGTGGCGTTGGCAAACAGCTGTCAGAACATTTCTGGTGGGCTGTGGGGAACTGTCGTGAACATTCTCCTGGACCAGTCAGAATGTAGCATGGTGCGCCGGGAGGTAGGTCTTTTCACACTTTCTCCCTTTTTTTCCCCTTACGGCATGATGATAGTGTCTATAAACTGTATGCGAATTACTGATCAGCATGGTAGACTGACTGTGGGCCCTTATCCATTCTGCTTATGAAAAAACATAAAATGGTAATGGAGACTATGAAAAATAATAATTAACAGTAAAAAAATTTGGGAGCCCCTTTTTCTGATATGAATAAAATGAAATGCAGTATAATTTTAATGTAAACTCTTGTATTTTACACACTGGAAAGGAGTTCACAGAAAAAAATTACTTCTTAAGCATGTGTGGTTCTATAATGTTTAGACAGTTTTAATAAAAATAAAGGGCTGTTAAAATAATTTTTTATCAGAACACTTTCTATTTTACAAATCATTTTTGGGCGTAAAGCTAACTTCTGAGAGAAAGATATTTCCTGATAAACTGATTCCATACATGGTTTGGTCATCACCTAACAAAGTTATTTCCAAGTAGGAAAAACAGTTTAGTAATGATCATAAGGTCACTGAGCATATGCACTGACCAGAAGAAATCTTGTTAGTAAATTACAATATATTGGTTATTTCAGAAATGACAGCAAGATGGCAGCATTGACTTTTTTTTTTTTTAATTTTCAGGCTGCATTTATTCTTCAGAATCTCCTTGTAATTCCAATGCCTACAGAAATTATGAAGGATTTTACTTGGCAGGTGGGTACTTTTAAACAATTATTAATCTAGTAGATATTTGACCTTAATTAGTGATAAATTTTCAGCATATGTTTATAGTTGGCACTGTATTCATGGGTACATGCAGATATTGAACCAACCAGCTACTAAAAGTATTTGAGGAAAGAAGAAATTGTATCTATGTTGAACAGGCACAGAGTATTTCTTTTTTTATTCTTTCCTTTTTTTTTTATTTTGAGTACGTGTTTGTAGTACATGTTTATACTCCTTGTGTGTTTTATGTGTACATAACACACATTAATTCCTTTTCTGTTCCCATTTTCCTCACCTTCCTCCAGCTTGTGATCCATTACACATTTGACACAGATCTAAAGCTTTCTGCTTCTTGTTATCTATCTTTTATTTTTCTCTTTGTTAAGTTTTGGGTTTTTCATATAAGAGGAACCATGAAATATTTAAGCTTGTCTGTCTGATTTATTTCACTTAACATTATGGTCTCAGGTAAATTCATTTTCCTACAAGTGACTAATGTTTATCTTTTATTGCAGAGTAGTTCTGTGCTGTGTATCTCTTTATTTTCTTCTTATTAATAAAATATAACAGCTGTTTATATAGCATTTCCATTGTGTTAGGTATTTTATAAGTAATCTAGGAATTATTTAAAGAATATGACAGAAAGCACATAGATTTTATGCAAATATGTTATTTTATGTAAGGGATTTGAGCATCTGTGGAGTTTGGTATCCACAGGAGTTTTAAGAACGTATGTTAAGGAAAGGCTGTATTTCATTACTATAAAAACTATGTAGAATAGCAAGGATCTCTAAAACCAAAATGTAGGAAAAAAATATTTTTTGAGGCAGGGTTTTGCCTTCTAGATCAGAGTGGTCCTGAGTTCACTGTGGAGCTCAGACTAGCCTAGAACTCACAGCAATCCTCCTGCCTCTGCCTCCTGAATCCTGGGATTACAGGTGTGAGCCACCATTCCCGGTACTGTGGTATGTGGTACTAATTGCTGGTGGGTGTGAGTCACCTCGCCTGGTATTGTTGTATGTGGTTACCAGGATCTAACCAGTGACCTTGTGCTTGCTTAGGCAGGTGCTAGAACCACTGACCTAAATCTCCAGCCCCTGAATGTTATTTTTTAAAAAATCACTTTTA